>AYEL01076747.1:0-51752 GCA_000484575.1 Olivierus martensii
GAATAGCCCTTGGGCGTCACCGCTGCATATGGTGAAGAAAAAGGACGGCAGCTGGAGACCATGTGGTGATTACCGCCGATTAAACACCGTCACAATCGCCGATCGTTATCCTGTACCGCACATAGCCGATTTCCACAACGAATTAGCCGGTAAGCGCATTTTCTCAAAGGTCGATCTTGTTCGTGCTTACTATAACATCCCGGTCGCACCAGCGAATATTCCAAAGACAGCGATAACGACTCTGTTTGGTCTTTTTGAATTTATCCGCCTTCCATTCGGCTTGAGAAATGCAGCACAAACTTTCCAACGATTCATGCATTCTATTCTCCGTGATCTTTCGTTTACCTTTTCCTATCTATATGACATCTTAATCGCATCAACAGACGAACCAATCACATCGCTCTCATCTACGAACATTGTTCACAGTACTAAACAAATATGGCTTAAGACCATCACACCTCGAACCCACGACTATTGGGATATGAAGCGTGCGTCTTACTGAGTAGGCTACAGCTACATCGTGTAATATTTTAAAAGGGCGCATATATAAATCAGAATTGGTTTTGATCAAACTTTATGAATTTTTTTCTGGAGTTTGCTTGAGTATTGCATCGAATGGCTGGCCCTAAACTTTATTAGTGAAGATCTGCATGCACAAATTTTTTTCATCTAAATCGACGAGTCACGACCCGTGGAGTCTCCTTGTAAGTTTGATATCTCAATTATTTTTCGAAATATATATAACTGTTAATGTGATAAAGACTTCTTATTTTTGATAATATTAAAGATCTACATAATACTTAGTTTCAACTTACATATTATCCCTCCTCAGTATATCAAAATATATGCTAGGAATGTGGATGATGTATGTGTGTCATGGAAGGTATCTATAAATTCAAAGAAACTTCTTAGGGACTTTTTGGAAGAAACTCTTGGACTATCTGATGTTGGACCAATAGATGGCAAAGAAAATCTTCTTCTTATATGTTAGTATAGATATGATAGGGTCAAATTATAATATTTCAGTTTATAGAAAACTCGCATACTAAGTTTAATTTATTCCTGCTTTGTCTAATAACTCCTCCAGTATTCAAATAATATAAGAACACATTAAAATAAAAAATTTTGATATCAAACATTTTCTATATAAGAAATATTCCAATATTTTACATTCTTTATTGGACAATAAATATACATAATATAAAACCCAATAAATGAATATTTAGTTAAAAAATTTCATTCATAATACAGAAATAAGCCATTAATTTTTTCTGAAATTTTAAAATTCTTTTATGATTTCAAAAAAAATGATCCCTATTATCATTAATTTAATGATTTGATATGATATCAAACTGGCAAAAAATATATTAATATCAAAATTTTATTAGAAATAATAATAAAATTTTTTACCTCATTAACTGTACAATGCCCGCACAGCAGGCAACAAGAGCTAATCCTGCAGCAAGACAGCCCATTACAATTGGAACAGCATCTCCACTATCAAAATGTGGATTTCCTCCCAAAAAATTATTTTTTCTTACTGCTTGAGAAAGCAAAAAAATAAATAATTACTTATAGTAAGTTTTTATTTAAGAATAAATCTGTAATTATATTTTAGTATATAATTACAATGCATATTTAATTATAAAATTAATTATGCATAATTAAAAGCTGTTTATGCAGTCAACAAACTAAATTTCATTGATCATAATAAATTTAATCAATTTTCAAAAAGATATTCTCTATGAATTACAGTAGTCTTTCACATAATAATCATGAAAATTTATAAATTAAATTATTTGGAAAACTAATCAAATGCTACCTGCATATTAATAAAGATATGTTTTTACAAATATAATTAGATAACAAAATTGCACTTTGAAACAGCAATTTACTAAAATTTAAATCAGGGTTGCAGAGTTGCATGGCAAATGATCCAACTCTGACTCCGATTCCTCTTTTAAAAAAAATCCGACTCCCTAAAATTCATAAGGTCTGACTCTGGGCAGTTTAAAAATCCGACTCTGACTCCACCCAAAATCCTCTGATTCTGCGACCCAGGATTGCAGAAACAGATGGCAAATGATCTAATTCAGACTCCACCTTTTAAAAAAAGTCTGACTCCAACTCCCAACAGTTTAAAATTCCAACTCCGACTCCACCTAAAATCCTCCAACTCCTGACTCCGCAACCCTGATTTAAATATTAAAATATATATAAAAGATCGGAAAACTCCTGACTCCGCAACCCTGATTTAAATATTAAAATATATATAAATATTAAATTTTTTAAATTAACATCTTACTCCTTTTTACATTAATTATATTTTTTAATTTGGATAATTTCATAACTGATAACTTCACAAATTTTAAGTAGAGTTTAGAAAAAAAATATATTTTTTATATCATAAAAAATATTCAAATTTTAAGAACCAAAATTATTTAAGAATAGGAAAGAGTTTTCAGCAATAATCATCTGCATTCTGTGTGAAAAGAAAAGAATTTTTATATATATATATAGAGTAAGCTGGAAGAATAATCTATTAGGTCACATAATTACCACTTTTGAAATTAATGGCAGGTGTAGAGTACTTGCTGATTCATTAAGTTATTGAAATTCAGATTTCATATTAAAAGGTTATTATAGTTTTATTTTTAAATATATATTCTAATTCTAATTTATTATATATTAAGAATTATATTAAATAAAGTAATATAAAATATAAGTTAACTTTGATAGGTTTAGTGACCAGACTGATTCACATGGTTGTGTACTATTAGTTAATATATATAAATAGATCCGAGCATATTACTTATCCAGTAATTTTTTCAATTTTAACATTTATCTAATTTTTCTTTCTTTAATTTAAATTAAATTTAGATTTCTTTGTAGATTTGCCTTTTTATTACATTGATATCTCGTAACTTAGACAACATTCTAAACTTTAAAAAATATGCTTAAAAGTTTGTTTTAAAATTTATATTTTTTAAAGTTTAGAATGTTGTCTAAGTTACGATACATTTTGCAATTTATAATTGAAAATTTTATATATATATAGCAGTAATATTCAAATAATTTAAATTTGTGATCTATATGAAATGTCGTCATCGTGAACTACTGTTTGTTTTAAGGTTTTAGCATTCCTTAGTGTGCAAGAAATAATAAATTTATGTTAATATAGGCAAAATGTTTAGTTTCTAAAAATGATCTTAATATTTGACAACATAGTTAGTTAGTTATATTAAGCCACCATATCCTCATGGGATATTCTGTATCTAGAGGCGGCCATTTATGTAGATCCATCACAGGCTGGCCAGCACCCATAATGGGGTCAACCGGATGGTTGAAGGATCGGGCTCAACGGGTCGGGCCCAGACCCTTTCTGAAAAACTGGAGATGTGTGATCCGGATTTGAACCCGGCCTCCAGGGTGGTAAGCCAAAACTTTACCACGCGGCCATCCGGCCGACATTTGACAACGTAAAAATCGCAAATAATAGAATTGGGTAATTATTTCAATACAAAGAATCACTGTGTTGTTTGATCAAACAATTGTTTTAAGGTACACTAGTAATATCGTCTTTGCGATAGGTCTGTTGTTCAGAATCGAAATTTATTTCCAAAAGTGACATTTATGAACTCCATCTAGGATGTTCAAAGTTATAGGATTCGTATCTCTCCTAGTGGGAGTAATAACGCTAGCCATGCTTAGTTGTCGTTGGGTAGTTTCGGGTATGTCACTTGGATGTCTCAGTAATTATTTATTTTTTTGTTTAATGGATTCTTAATACAAATAAAAAACAAACTTTCAGATAAACCCGAATGCATTAGAATCTTTGAAGTTGGTCGAATTGGATTCCTACCCTGTCTGAGACTGAAAATAGAAAATTATTTCGAAGGAACATTCTGTGGCGAAGATAATAGATCGTGGACACATTGCATCCTACCAGAAAACTTTATGAAGCGTGACTGCAATTTGATAGACGAATTCATGCAAGATTACTTCCCCGACAGTAAGTAAATATAGAATATATATACTTTAATCTGAACCATACGTTTAAATGGATTAAATTAATGATCTTTGCTTACAGATCGCTCCTTTTTGCAACGATTATACGATAAGATCTGCTGTAAGCCTAAAACGCAATGGGGATTCATGGCATTGTTAGCCTTTGTAGGCAAACTTCCCTTCAGATCCATGGCAGGGACCATTGACTATCTGAACGGACATCTGAGAAAACTTTTTTGCCCTATGATCAGCGCACTTCCTTTCAATGGATTGATTTTTCTAGAAGCTATCATTCTTATAATTTTGTGCCTGATAGCAAAATCTATTCATCGATGGTGGTATTGGAAGAAATCACAAAAGAGAAAGAGAAAGTTATACGCTTATTAATTCTTGCCAATCAACATCACGTTATCCATTGTATTTTGGTTTAATTAAACAAAATTCTGGGAAAAATTTTGATGGAATTATTTTTGATATCACGTCAACATTGCAAAATTGTTTCTAGATATATATCAAAAGTTTAATTTTAAATCCTCAACTGGATATCGTGAAATCATTTCGTATTCCAGAAAATCTTCAAATTATTATTCTTAATTTACTTCGCACTTCAGTAATAAGATTCCCACTTAAGTGATAAATTTATTTTAGAATAATAATATAAAAAAAACATTTTAATTTAATAATTTATATAAATCATTTATGATTTAGTAATATAAAGATTATAACATAAAAATAAATCATAGTAATTATTTTATACATACGATTATTAACTGTTTTCGAAGTGATGTTTTTATATTCTAGAAAAGAGAGAAAAATTAAATCATAGAAATTTTTTTATACTTATCAAGTAATCTTTTTCCAGAATTTAACTTTTAAATTTCATCATACATTTATGGTTAATTGTACATGAGTAGTTTTTATAGTTAGTAGTTTTCTATTTTATCCACTGTTGAAAATATATGCCACCTTATTTTCTTTCCAGATGTACCTATCTTGTGCAATCTGATGATATCAGAAAATACTGAGAAGTTCTCAGTGGAATCCACTGAGAACTTTTAATTTTCTGATATCATCTCTGCCGGCCGGATGGCCGCGTGGTAAAGCTGCGGCTTACCACCCTGGAGGATCCGGGTTCAAATCCGGGTCCCACACCTCCAGTTTTTCAGGAGGGGTCCTCAAATCCGGGTCCCACACCTCCAATTTTTCAGGAGGGGTCCGGGCCCGGCTCGTTGAACCCCATCCTTCAGCCATCCGGTTGGCCCCATCATGGGTATTGGCCAGCCTGTGATGGGCTCTATAAGTGGCCGCCGCCAGATAATGAATATCCCATGAGGATATGGCGGCTTAACCGAACTAACCTAACCTAACCTGATATCATCTCTCCATCGTTTGTATAGCCTGCCATGATATTTATTCTCTTGCCTCGGTTGTCACTCTGTCTTGTACTTTAGGGATATTCAAACTCATTTTTACGTTTTTCACACCTATCAGACTAAATTTCTTCATTTTTTGAATTTTTATAGTTATTTCAACACACAATATCAGAGAGATATTGACTTTCGAAAGGGAAATATGGTAAATTCGAAACAGTAAAGAATTCTACTTCCGCTTCTTCAATAATTGCGACGATTACGTGATACAGGAAACAAAAGAAATGCATTGGGGTCGCAATGCATTTATTTCAGTTTGATTATAGATTGGACTTAGCTGTAAATTCTTTTTTTTCTTCATTCACACAGAATGAAGCAAAAACAGTTGTTAATTTATTATTGCTTCTGTGAGGCCCGCTGAGCCCGCAAGACTAGAACGAACGGTTCCCAACAGGCGGACAGCCTACAAGCGGCGTGTGACGCAGATAAGGACGGGTGACGAGAGGCCGGACAAAACGGACACTTGTTACTACGTTTGTTGGGAACCCCTGGTTTAGGAGATTACACGACACATCCAAAAAACACAAATGTATATAAAATTTTATTTATCACTTACAAACCATCAATTGTATTAATTTTTTTCCTGTTAACAAAAATTTACTCAGTATACAGGGCCTCTTAAAAATAACAGTTTAGAGTCATAACCACTTTAAATACGGCCCTGCTAATGCAAAAAAACCAATCCAATGAAATAAAAAAATTATAAACACACATCTCTTCAGTAATAATAATTAAAAACATATAAAAGAGTTGATTAAATAGAAGAATTTTAAATAAAATATTACTATGAAAAACTGCAATGAAGTATAAGAACATACTGAGATTGTTTTGACAAAATATGCATTTATATCAACGCATTTCATGACTTGTCGAGTTTGACAAGAATAACTATCCTTATTCTTCTATCTACATTTTCGTCGGCACCTTCATAACCACTTTAAATACGGCCCTGCTAATGCAAAAAAACCAATCCAATGAAATAAAACGAACTACTTTCACAGTATGACCTGCTATTAGTAGTTTTCTTTCGAACACATGGCATCTTTTCACCTAAAGATTTCCACTATATGATTATTTATTTGCTTATATTTACAGGCATATAATGTGGTACTTTTATATTTAAAAATTAATGTAGAGTTAGTAGCTGAAGAGGAAATCGAAAGCGCTTCTACACTTAAAGTCTTGTTTTTATTTTACTAATGAATGTGTTTCCTGCCATAGTGCTGACATTTTTCTTGTTTAGGTTTGTTATTGGTGACAGCAAATTCATATGCCAGATGCCCTGTTTCCTTAATTGTAAGTCTTTAATGCATATTAGCTGCAGTTTGGATATAATCTTGAAGCAAAAGTTCTTTTGTGAATACCATCAAATGTTCATTATTTGGGCAAAAATTGACTTTGATGCATCACCTTCTGCTTTTTTATTTTGTCCACATATCAGGCTAATGTATTTTTTGGAATTTGAAATTTCTTAATATATTTTCTGATAGAGATCTCCCCTTTTAACACACAATCCACAGCATTTCTCGAACTACTTTCACAGTATGACCTGCTATTAGTAGTTTTCTTTCGAACACATGGCATCTTTTCACCTAAAGATTTCCACTATATGATTATTTATTTGCTTATATTTACAGGCATATAATGTGGCATATAATACTTTTATATTAATATAAAATAAAAAATATATAATAATATCGTATTTGTATTTTCTGTTGACCATAAAAAAAAGCATGATTACATGGCAAGCAAGATTACATGGGGTTAACTGGGCCAACCCAGTTAACCCCACAATTTCTCAGCCCTACCCAGTCTGATCATGCTGTTAATTTTCTTTAGCGTATCTATTATATGCTTGTTATGATACAGCATTTTCATGCTACCAACAAATAATCTAAGACTTCATTGTTAATATGAGTTACTGATATCAAAAATATATGCAAAAATTTTACATTCACCTCTCAGATTTAAATTGCATGAAGTAACAAGACAGCAATACAACAGAAGGCAGACATATTACATTGAGAGAGTTGCCATTTGGGGTTGGTTTTGTTTACTGAATTTCAATGTAATTCAGAAGATCTCTCTCAGATGGTAGCAAATGTTTCAGTTGACTTTAATACCCAATTAATCCAAGTCTCCCCTATATTTAAACAGCTTTTTCCAGATTAATCTTTAATTTTTAATAGCTATTTTCAGACATTTTATTATTATAACACTATTAAATATGAAAGGTTTATTTCTTATATATTATATATTGATGAGTTTATTTTAGAAACGTTTCATATGAACTTATATCATTGGACTCTAATTTGTTAGCATCTGAGGATTCTGTGCATCCAATATTGGGTGCAGGGGTCACCCTGTGTGTGTATGCATATACACAGAAGCAGATTTAATGGTGAATGCACCAGGTGCGCGCCTGAGGCCCCAACTTTACGCATTTTCTAATGCAGTTATAATTATGTACAAGTTTCCAATCAATAGTAAAACCTGATAGTATGTTTATATTCACTTATTTTCATTAACAACCAAAGCCCAAATACAATGACAAACAATTACAGTTTGCCAAATACGAATATTACACTGGTAACACTGCAAAAAGTATGTAAGTATGTTCTTGTATGTTGTATATTAAATAAGTATGTTCTTGTATGAAAAGAGTAAAAAATTACCTTAGAATTTCAATGTCAAAGGAAAGATTAAATAACATGATTATTTTATATATAGAGAGCGATTTACTTAAAAGTATTGATTGTGAAGAGATATAAGTTTGCAAAACTAAAAGCTAGAAAAAATTTATTTAAATATTTTCATATTTTAATTTCAAGTAAAATTCTATACATTTATATTATATTAAAATTTTGTTGGAATAAAATATAAATAGTATTTAATATGTTTTATTTATTTAAAAATATGGTCAATATGTATTTTTATTCCCTTGATTCTCTCTTTTTTTAAGGGGCCCAATATTTTCTTCTGTGCTCGAGGCCTCAACCGGTCTTAATCCACCACTGCACATGCATACATGTATAGGTTAAGTAAGAGTGCAAGTTACAGCTTGAAGAATGCAGGGCACTGAATTGGAAGGACTGTGAATATGTTTTATGTACTAAGGTTTTTTTCAGGAAAGAAAATATGATATGTGAGCACTAAGAACTATAAGTTTACTGATTGAGTTAGAAAATTTTTTCTAATGATTTTTACACACTATAGTGGTATGCCTTAATTACTTATTCAATGGTAGGACTTAACAGAGTATTGGTGTATAGCATTTAAAATTTAATTTTGTTCTATTATACTTTAGTTCTATTTTTTATATTTATATTCAGTTTATATTTTTCAACTGAAGAGGGTTGAATAAGTTGAAAATATTATTATGTAAAGTTTTTTGACATTTACTAAAAACAGTAACCTACTGAAAGCTTTTATGTTTATTTTGTTATAACAGTTCTATTATTTATTATAAAAATTATATTTAATTGGCTAATTGTTTGTATATTAATATTTATACATTATTAAATTATGTATTAATGCAACATAGTGCAATCATATGTTAAAAAAATTATTTTTATAATAATTGTAATCTTTATATAATATTCTTATTTTAATATTTCAGTCAGTAAATGCCAAAGTAAGTGAAATGGTAATAAATAAGAAAAACAGAAAAAATTTTACAGGATGTATAGATACAAATGTTGTTCATGCTACATGTGGTGTCAAAACTGAAAATGGAGTAATAGTGCCATTTAGTCAGGTATTATATACTGGTATATTATAATTAATTACTGTAATAATAATAGTATTGTATAAGTATCAGAAATATAGTAATTGTTTTGGAAAGTTGTAGAATATAGCAATCAGAAATTTTATAAATTTTGAAATACGTAAATCTTAAGAAAATACTTATGTTGAAATATTCATAATTTAAAATTAATATTAAAACTATGCTAGATGCTAAGATGTTAAAGAAGGTTAAGTTTCTAACAAATTATAGAAATCATATATACTTTTATATAACAAAATATAACAAAGAAGCAAAATTAATTGTTTTTTAAAATTAAATATTTAACTAAAAATGGAGAAGTATATTTATATTTCTAATGGTCATGCTATGACAAAATGACATAAATTTTCCTTTATTATTTGAAAGATTTTTGGTGAGCTCAGAAAGATTTAAAGAAAAACTAAAAAATTAAATTTAAATTTAAATTTCTGTAAAATTTCTGTAAATTTCTGATAAATTTAAATGAATAAATTAGAATATATTTCATTGAAAGACAAGCATTAAATTTGTTAACAATAATAATTATAATCATAGACATCAAAAATTGATGAAAATAATCTCTCCCTGGATAGCAAATTGAATTCAAACACTAAAAACTGAGCATTTGAGAATTATGTCAGTGAGTTGTGTGCATTGAGAAATAAGATACAAACAATAAATTAGTATGTACATTGTATAAGTATGGTGAATCAATAAAATTAAGAAAACAGCTCAAGCAAATAAGATTTAAACAGGAAAAAATTCTTTAGTTTTGACATGTTTTCAGCCAAACATTGTGTATCTTGCTAAAAATTGAAAATAAATTTTTTCATGCTTAAGTACTGTTTTGTTTGAGTTGTTTTGTAAAATTTGAAAAGAAAAGGCAGAGTTAGATACAGTTGATTCAATAAAATAATTTTATTGATTTAAATTTACAATAATCTAATTTTTATTTGTTTAAATAAATAAATAAGAAAAATCACAGTTCTGTAAAGCTAAAATTTATATTTCATGCAATAAAATTTATTGCATTTATAAATTTATCTTCATTTCTGCAAAGTAAACAATTGGACTGTTACAGAATATTACTTTTTATTTTATTCTCTATATAATACAAATACTGGTATTTTTAATAATAATATTTTTTAACTAGTGAACTTTTAAGTAACCAATTAATGGTAATTAATAAATAGAGTCTATTATATATTATTTTGTTTCTGAAATGTATATAGCTATACTTTGTCATTCATGTTAACTTTTATTTAGAACAAATCCATAATTCCATGCACATCATAATAATGCAGACTTGTTTACAATGTATTTAAAAAATCATTACCATTTTTACATCATTAGTAACAAAAGCAAATGATTAAAAAATTTAGGATACTTTATAAGAAAATTATCTGAAATTTTTCCACCAAATTTATATGAGGGATATATTTAATAGTGGAGTAGTTAGAAACTCATTATGGATTGCCAAATCTCCATGGAACAACAGATAGTCAAAATGTTGGAGGATGGAACAAGACATTCCCTTTGTATAAGTAAAAAAATAAACTCATATATTTATTTTAATTGATACACATTTTTAAATTTATAGTAAAATATTTTGCTATCTACAAGAAATAATCATCATAAGGACTACTCAACAGAATATCAATAGAATATTTGAAAGAAAATTTGACTTACAAAAATCTGAAATCAAAAACTAAATAAATAAACTAATATAAAGTAAATAAAATAATTAAAAAAAAATTTTAAATATGCATTATATATATAAAAAAATAAAATTTATGAATTATTTGTAACATAAATTTTAATGGAATAAATTTATATTTTAAATGAAGTTTATTCATTGTTTATGTGATGAGAGATTATTAATATTTTCATTAAAATGCAGGATTTTATATAATCCTGTACTTTTCCATAGAGTGTTGTATAAATATACTGTAGGTATACAAACTTTGTCAAATGGAACTGCAAATACTGAATCACTAGGGAGATATTAAAATACTTTCCTCTGTGTTTTTCCATTAAGAAGTCATATCTAATGTCGTTTGCCTTTTCCTCTTTCCTTCAGCAAGCAATTGTCGATACCAAGACATCACATCCATGACACTTCATCTTGCCTTTGAACTTCTATCAAAATTTGAATCATTTTGTATAACTCAGCGCTTCTCAAACTTTTTTCATTACGACATTTTTCGCGACTTCAGGTATTAAATATGAAATAAAACATACAAGTACATAAATCATTTACACACATATTAAGATGAACACAATCAGGCAACTACATTGAAAATACATATGTTGTCAATTAAAATGAACACAATCAACCAACTACACTGAAAATTCATACGTTAAATATTGGGCGTTTGTGAAATTCAGCCAACTACACTGAAAATACATATGTTGTCGTACGTTAAATATTGGCCAACCAACCACACCGAAAATTCATATGTTGTCATACGTTAAATATTGGAGACAACTACACTGAAAATTCATAAGCTATCATACGTTAAATATTGGGCATTTGTGAAATTACATATAAACTGAAACTACACTGAAAATACATATGTTGTCATACGTTAAATATTGGGCGTTAGTCACACCGAAAATTCATATGTTGTCATACGTTTAATATTGGGCGTTTGTGAAGAAAATTCATATGTTGTCATATGTTAAATAGTAGGCATTTGTGAAATTACATATAAACTGAAATTCAAGTGTTTGAATTTAATTTTTGCAAACCCCATTTTGGGCCGCGAAGCGAAATGGGTCACGACCCAAGTGAAATCCCACCATTTTGCTTCGCGACCCCAAATGGGGTTGCGACCCGTAGTTTGAGAAGCGCTGGTATAACTGATGCATAATTTCCGCAATAGTGGCTAAACTTGTTTTGAGAAAATCCATTGCAAGTTCCTTTTGCTCCTCATCTTCAGAAACACTTACTCTTGATGACCGATTATAAATATGAACTACGACCACAGCAAACTTTTGCATATACTACACTACATTGATATCAAATGCACTGTGAAAAGACATAAGAGTATTAAAGCAACAAATTCGTGCAATTTCAGATTTATGTAAGTATAATGGTTTGAAAAACCGCACCAAAGTGAATCAATAAAAAATATATAATTTGAAAAAACTGCATTATATTGAAACAGTGTTAAACGGAGGGTCTTACTGTATTATTCCATAAACACTTTTGTTCACTAAGTTGACTGTATACAGTATGTGATTATTCAAACATTTTATTTTAATTTATTTCATTTTTAAAGAACCTAGTTTGTCTATTTCCATATCAAAATTGTTTATTTCAAGCCACTTCTCTGTCTAATAGTATAATCCAATTCATGTGAATGCTAGATGAATGAGAATTTACTGTATTGTATTATTATTAAAAATAAAACAATTTGTCTTTTCATATTTAGGGATTTTGTTGTTCATGTAAAGAAGTTAATGCAATAATTC
Source organism: Olivierus martensii (assembly GCA_000484575.1). Lineage (NCBI taxonomy): Eukaryota > Metazoa > Arthropoda > Arachnida > Scorpiones > Buthidae > Olivierus > Olivierus martensii. The sequence goes on from AYEL01076747.1 coordinate 12,682, forward strand.
ACCCCAGAGGAGGACAAGACTGTTCAATAAATATACCTAAGAATGAGGAAGAAATGCATTTTACAAGTGCCCATTGTTTACAATTTGATAAAACCTGGTAATTTTCATTTTTTTTTTTGTGAAAAGAGTATTGCAAATATATTATTGATTGTTTATATAATTATTTTATATCAAAAAGCTTGATTATTTTATAAAATAATTGCTTTTTAAAAAGTAAAAATATACTATAGAGATTATAAATTATTATATAAGCAAAATACAATCATTAATTTAAATAAATTATATTAGTGATTAATTGCATGAATGATGAAATGGTTTCTTTTTTTTTTTTTATAAAAATGAAAAATATCTTTTACAAAGTAATACAATTAATAAAACAAATATTTGTGAAATAAATGTTTGTAAGAAATAAAGACAACTTTATAGCAAAATAAAAATTTTTTATATATTTTCTATATCATAATATGATTTTATATTAGAGAAATTTTTAAACTAATTTAGTTATATTAATTAAATATTTTTACATTTAAAAAAATGTTTCTTTTTCATATAGGTATACAGTTAGTACTCTCTTGAAACCAGTCATTAAACATAATGTTTATATTCAAATTTTTGTAAGATATGATGAAAATGAAACTTATCATTATTGGACAGATATAACAAAAAATCTATCATTTACAATTGGTACTGATAATCCATATCAATTTAATAATGAAAAATCAGTAAGTATATTAATAAATAATATTTTAATAATTTGTATTCTCTCTGGCCAGGATCAACTCTATTCAGTATATAATCATATTGCAATTTCACTAATATTATTATAAGTTCCAAACTGTCCTTCAAGTTTTTAGTTTGTTTTTTTTTTATTATGTTTTTATCCTCTATTTTAATTATCATTTGTGCTATATAATGCAACTTATCAATCCATTAGTTGTGTTTTTATTAGTTTAATTATATATTTTTTTAATAGTTAATATTTATGTGAGAGCAATGTTAACTTTGCTTTAAATAATGTATTTTCCAATGTTTATTTGTACTGTGCATTTTTGAGAATTGTGTTTATTTTCATAATCATCTTCTCTTTGATTGATTTGCTTATTCTTTAATGTTATTGAATAAATGTTATAGATTATTATATTCAAAAACACTCCAAACTTTGTACAGGTAACCTTCTTGTCATGAATATCCAAGTTGCAAATATTTGTGTATAATAACATATAATTTTATAAATAAAATTATATGTTATTATGCACAAATAAAATTCTAAAACTGAACAAAAATTTTAAAAATTTGATAATAAAATGATGTAGCTGAAAATTTATTATAAAACTATTTTGCTATTTAAACTATTAGCATAATATTTCAAGATGGCCAGAATTTTTGATAAAAATTCTGCCATCTTTTTGAAATAAGTCAAAGTAGTCAACTTCCAACTACTCTGACTTATTTTAGCAATATTTTAAATTTATAGATTTTCCACTACCAATATTTATTAATAATTATCATAATAAACTTAACAAATGAAAAACTACAGAAACCAGATGCAAAACAAATTATTTTAGTACATCAGACTCATTGTAAATGGACTTGTATGAATATGAATATTAATGGACTTGTATGAATATGAATATATGAATATTAATGGACTTGTATGATTATATTAACCAATCATGGAATTTATTTGCAATAAAGCAGTCACTTACTACTTAGAGGATCCAGGTTTAATTCTAGATGATTTTATCACTAGAAGGATCTGGGATCAAATTGGGATGATTTTACCATCTGGGAGGATCCAGTCTTTTATTGTTGGTCATTTTCAGCTTATGATTTTTTTGATCTATGATGAAGTTATCAAAACATAACCTCATCATAAGTAGAGGACTACCAATATATTCCTAACTTGAACAATGTATTACTTTTTAATAAATTTTTGATTTTATTTACAATAAATAAGCTTGATGCAAAGAATTACTTTTGATTTATTTAAATATTTCTTCTGATTATATTTCACTAATTAAATTTTAAGGAATATAAAATATGAATTAAATATTAAGAATATTTCTTTGACTATTTGTTATTCTATCTGGATATTTCAGTTATAGGTGAAATGATTTTAAAATAATAAAATCCTTAATATCATATAGATGGAAATTGTTAGAATTTCCAATATTTTGTATATTTGGAAATAACAAAATAATTAATCTTATTTCTATTTTGTTTTGAATAAAGTTCAAATATATATTTTTATAGATTGTTGCTGCATATATTACAGAGAATCCTAATCCTTCAGATGTCAATATTAAATATTCTGACAAATTTCTTCTAATGCCACAAGAAGTTCCAAATACTGATTTAAAATTCCTTCCTCAAGCTATAAGAGTATGTATTAATTATCAATTAGTTAATAAAATATTCATAATTTCAATAATAGAGCATAAAGTATATTTTTAAATTTTTCACTCAGTAATGAAAATATTTTAAAACTATTTTTATTTTAAATCAGATTTTAATAAAAATAATTTTTCTATGTTTCTGACTGATTGTGAATAATACAGTTTGTCTCCAACTTACACAGTTCCAATTTATGTAGTTTCAGAGATATATGGATGCATAAAAGTCTTTTAAGCTTTGTTAAATTTCCATAAAATGTTAATAAGAAATTCATTAAACAATTTATATTTTTGTAAAAATATCACTTATGGCTTTAAATTTTCTTATCAATGGTTAAAGTAGGCTCATAAATTTCATTTGACCATTCTGTTTGTTAATATGTCCAATTTGTATATATTGAATTTAAGCATTATTGGACTTACATGGGATTTTTTTGATAATTATTGAACCTGTTTTTAATTGCATAAGTCAGGGATCTATTGTTTTTCTATTCGGTTTGGAAATAACAGAAAAATTTAATTTTAATATTTTTTTTTTTCATTTTCTGCTAATATTTCAATAAAATCATTTTGATAAAGAACAAACACTTCAATAAAATCGTACTGTAAAAAAATTAGATTAAAGGATTTAATATACCTATAATAAACAGATTGAAACATGATACATAATAAAACTTTTGCTAAAGAATTAGATGTAAAATTGATGCTATTTTTATTTATACAATTTTGTAAAAGATTTTTGTTTGTTAGATATTACATTATTAATATGATGCTAAATGATTACAAATTATTCCTAATCTGGGCTTCTTTCTCTGAAAAAATGGGGTTAAACTAAATCCCCACCTTTTTCACACTTACAAAAATATTAATTTATATATTTAATTTTCTTGTAAATAAAATTATATTAAAATATGATATATGCTATTCATTTTAAAATGAACTTAGGCTACTTTTATCAAAATTCTCTCTCTCATAAAAAGTTATTGGATAATAACTCTATCCATGTAGTCTTGTCTGTATAAATACTTTTAAAAGTAGATGATAATTACATTCTGAAAAAATTTATGCAACTCTAATTATATTCATGACAAAGTTACATAAATTATTGCATACCATATAAATTGTAAAATTAATGAATTGTAATGAAATGTCTGTTATATTGTATATAACAGGCATTTCATAATATGATAAATTTACTGCAATTAACTATGAACTAACAACTATTAATTATCAATAGTAAACATTAACATTAATAGTAACATTAATATAAACAAAACAAACAAATTTAACATTAATAGTAGTTGTGTAATAGTAATGTTTTAATATTTAAAGTTGAAAAGAATATTATTTTAATATTTTTTATCATCTATTTTTATTTTTCAAAAATTCATAAGTTTGAAATTGTGTAGGATTGTATAAGTCAGGAAGTTCTGTACAGATAATGAACTGGATTTTGAAAATTTAAAAATATTAAAAATTTAATTATCAAAAAATATTTGTCAAATTATCCAAACTCTTGAAATTTGAGAATTAATTTATGCACAATCTTCATTTTTTATTTTTTAACTGCTTACTCGGAAAGGTTGGCTTTATACAAGTACATATAATAAAGTCAATATCATTAAGTTTTTAATAAGAATTAAAATTGAAAATTTATATACTATTCTTTTATTAGAATGCTGCAACAGACTATTTGTTGTTAAATAAAGATATTGTAAAACCTGATGGTAGTGAATGTAATACTGCTGGAACATCATATGAAGCATTTGCTAAACAAGGAAGTCGTTGCCAAGCACCAATAAATACGTAAGTGAGGAATTTATTATTTTAAATAAACATAAATAAAATATACAGTAAAACCTCATTAATTTGATATCAGTTAATTCACAGTACTTGTTAATTTGAAGTAAACCACATCCCTAGCTCAAAGAATACATTTTTAATTTTTTTGTTACAGTGGATAATTCAAAATATGATTAATTTTTAATTAAAAGTTAAATTTTGGCCCAATAATAGCCTTCAGACAGAACCTTTTATTCAGTCTTTATGGAAGCAGGGAAGTTTGGACTCTTAAACCACTTATCTAAAATTATATTGTCATTTTGTCATTTCAGATTTCAGATGTTGATTATATCATTTGATTTTTGCCTGATATCAATCTAAAGGTTGATTCCCACTAGCATGGAACCACAGCAGAAAATACACTAATGATGAAAGCAGCGCAGTTTTGACTTCATGCTGCGGCATAAAAACCACTACTGTTTAGAGTGTAGATGGATTCAACTTTACCGCGACAGTAAAATCTGTCAAGATAATGTCCACCAATGAAACCAATGCATTTTGTGACATTAAATCTTGGATTAAACGTTGACTGAGTCAAAATAACAGGATTCTCTATTGTTAAATCTCATCTTAATCAAATTTGTATAGAAACCTTGTTCATATCTCTTCTTATAAACATCTTCGATTCAACATTTTTTTCCTCAGTTTTGTTTCACTTTCCTCATTTGCTGCAGCTGTTAACATCATTTCATAAATGGCAAATGCCTTTTGTTGCTTAGCATCATTTTGTTTATACGAAATGGATTATGGGAATGGCGCTAAGAATCTTGGGAAAAATGTAGCTTACTGCAACAGTGGGAACCAGCAAGCGGAATTACCGTTGCATTTAACCGCAATGGTCTTGACTGTTCTGCTTTCCACGGCGGATAGTGGGAACCAACCTTAATAGTCCAAAACAAATTATTTCATTTGGCAATCCAAATGAAATAATTTGTTTGATTGATTAAATTATTTCATTTGGCAATCCAAATGAAATAATTTAATCAATAAAATGAAATGCATAAGAGCAACTCAAACAATATTAACCCATAATAATAATAAAAGAAAGAAATAAAATTAATTAAGAAAGGTCCAGTTAAATCTTTACAAAAATATTAAATAAACAAAAAGCAATCTTAGTAATGATGTACCATTTGTTTCAAAAGTGGTTTTGGCTATACACCCAGCCTATTCAGTTAAAATACAAGGAAAAATTGGTACCATTTAGTTTTCCTCCCATCCAGGAAAATCAATCAAATGATTACCGGTATATAAACACATATTCAATAGAAACAAGATTATATATTATATTTTAAGATAATAAAAATACTGTAATACTTCTAATTTAATTATTAAAAAATGTAAATTATCTAACAAAAGTACTGCAATTTTCATTTGAATTATTAAAAACACAAATAATAAACCAAAACTTATAAAAACTATAAAGAGAAATGAAATTTATAAACCAAATAAATTTTATTAAAACATTTTTGGACTTTCATCCATCATTATTAAACTACAAACTGATATTAAGCATATATGTGGTTACATACAGATACAGACAGAAAAAGTTTGATCAATGAAACAAAAGGAAAAAAAACCAATCCTTCAAGCAAAGTTCACTGTCATAACATGCATTAAATCCAAATCTAAGTATAACGTAGTGAATAAATTAGAAACTATGTCCCTTATATAACATGACCAACTAGCAAAAACATATGTCCTAAGTGTCTTATTGGTAAACTAAAAAAGGCAAAAAGAGGTTATATGATAAGTGCTTCAGGATATCACTGATGCCTCACCTTTCTTGTTTACAACTTCCCTCTATAAATCCTCCTAATAAATGTGCTATTTTTCTTTAATAAAATTTATCTTTATTCTCTATAAAGATAATGCTTTAAATCCTTGGCCTGATCTTTATTGGACAATTATATTTCTTGCAAATGCTTCCTTACTTAGTGCAGTGATATCATGGTAGGGTCTATTGTAATCTTTCACCTAATAGCCTCTTGCTTATATGTAGTTATAAAAACTACATATAAGCAAGAGGCTATTAGCAAAATTCTTTTACCAACCACTATTGATTTTTCCTAGTTATAAAAACTAGGAAAAATCACCAGTGGTTGGTAAAAGAATTTTGTATATTATTGCAATTTCTTTAATTGACCTAGTCTCTTTATCTATTCGTTATAAAACTAATCTTTCATTATTAAAGACTATGCTGTTATATATTTAATGAGGATCTTTATTTGTAAAGTTTCAGAATCATTATTATAATCTGGCAAAGAATGTTATGTTACAAAATGATAAAATGATGTACTTAAAAATATATTGAGTACCATTTAAATTTTCACTTCAGAATGAATTTTTTCTATATTTTCTCAACAGACTGATATCAATAGGCTATCAAATTATCAATTTCTATTTGCCATTCTATAAATAGTTGACATCATATATGAATCAATAAAAATTAATTATTAGAGAAGTAATTAGAATTTTGCAAAAGAAAAACTTTTACTTTACTGTTCAATTGGCATTGATTTTATACAGTTAGTGAGTATACTAATTTTGAGATATTGATTATATCTGTATTTTTATAACAATGTTTATAATGAAAATTCAATAAATGAAAGTATAATATCCAGTTACTCATTTTTATACAAAATTTAAAATTTTTTCTGAATGTTTTAACTTTCCTGATCATTGAATGGCAATAGGTAGGCTTCTTGCATTTATTCCTATGTTTTCCTTTTGAGTTTATACTATTCTACAAGATGTTCTTTAATCTCAGTGGTTTTTCTCAATAATTCAATATGTGATTTATTTTCTCTGGATATATATAAATCATTAAATTAGTTTTAATTCCTATGATAAAAAAATAAATACATATGCTAATTATTTAGTGTGTCCTGTGATTATAGTAATGATATCATATTGCAATTCCTCCAAAAAATTCAATCTTCTCTGATAAAAACTTAAGTAAAATGAAAATATATTCATGCTTTCAAATAAATACTATAAATTACTTCTTTGTTTTTTAAATATTCCTTGCATCTATATACAAAAAAAAATCAATGTATGTATGTTTGTATTTGTAATATATTATATATGTGTTATATGTATATATATAGGTATGTATTTGTTTATGAAATATGGATATCTTTATGAAGGCTTGAATTAATTTGGATAAAAATTCTTAAAATTATTAATGATATCCTCTTCTGTTCAATTGGTTATGTCTTTCTTGGCTATATTTATGTATAACAATATATGCATTTAGTGTTATAACATAGTTTATCGGTGGTTATGAAGAATTAAGCCCAAAAGTGCTTTAATAAAGTTTATTTGGTTTGTAAAGCTTTCTTTTATTTAGCTTTATTAAACTAATGCATTATTACAAAACATTCAAAATTTTTACCAAAAAGTATCAATGAAGGTTGACAATGGTTGCAATATGATTCTCATGTCAGGACTGTTTACATAATTAAACATTCAGTTAAAGCAGAACTGTAATAATATAATTATTACAAAAATATGAATTTCATAATGAAAACTAATTTCAAATTATGAGAATGAATAAATAAATTTTATGAATAAACTTTATATAAATATAATGGAATTTAAATTAAAATTTTAACTATTATTTTATTGAATTTTAGAATTTGATTTTAATAAAAATGTTTTTTATTTTAGATGTCTTAAGAATCAACCATTTGATCTATGGAGAGAAGATTATGTAAGAATATTTATATATATTTTCTAATTTTCAATTTTTTAACATATTTCATATTATAAGAATACAATATTTTAAATAATAAAATAATATAACTAATAAATTAATTTAGAAAACAATTTTTTTTATCTTTACTCTTGTTTCTTGTTTTAGATGGAGATGTGTATTTTTTATTAATAAAACTGAAAAGGAAAAAATTATTGATTCCTGGTTGACAATATTATCACTAAAATGAGTTTTATTTAAAAAATCCAAAATATAAGCACGTTATAAAAGGCAAACAGCGTTAAAAAATGTTTAAATTCTACGTACAAAACCATTAATTCATGCAAAAAAAGAACTAACATTCTGCAATTTTATTGCGCAATTTTGCTATTTTTTGTGCAAATAGAATAATATTTTTCAGAGAATCTAAGGGCATTAAGAGTCAAGTATTTGGGATGTATATTATCGCATGGATCATATCAAGTATTTGGGATGTATATTATCGCATGGATCATTTTTTCTTCTGCAAAAAATCGAAGTATATTCGCATTTCATAGTTTTTTTTTTAATTTATTTGCTCTAAACATTTTTTCGTATCGATTTTGACCTTTTTAAGTGTCAAAATTACGAAATTATTAATGCCAAAATTAACTTTTATAACAATACTTTTCATTGGATAAATTTTAACCTCTTTGAGATCTCTCAGAACTATACAAAAATACTTATCGTATTATGTAACGTGCAAATTTATATATTTTAAAATCGTCTAAAATCTTAACTGTCAAAGTTATTAAAAAAAATAAAAATAAAAAATCGGTGATTTATGAGTACGATCTGACAGAACAAAACTCTTACTATTAATAGATTAATTAAATATTATTGGCATAATTATTATAAGAATACTTGAGTTATAAATATCCGGAAAAATCTGATGAGAACACGTAAACAAATCATTAAAACTTTCAAGAATGGCATTCTCTTTAGGAATATCAAGCCATTCCTCTTAAAGGATCATAAACACGAAAAAAACTGGATAGATCCGCTTATTATCATTAAAAGTCGTTTCTAAAGTTACAATAATTCTATATCCACTTTAGGGTGTGACTTTCCAATTTGTCTCATCTATCAGACACGATACGATCGGTCTGCGATTTTGTTTCTATAAATAGAACATCAAAACCTTGACAGATAAAATTAGATTTTTATTAAGTAGTTTTTTGGATAATAGGGAAAGAAAATGCACACTTACTATCGACTCTGTCACTTATGTATATGGCAGATTTCCATCCGTAGAAGTTAATGACGTCCAAACTGGCTTTTACTGTGTCCATCATCATGTTCAAACCGAAGTGTGGTCTTTCTTGTCCAAATTGCGAGTTCAAAACGTCGACGAGAGGTAGATGATACGTGTTTGATTTAGTTGCCAACAAACTGGAGGCATCCAATGGAGTAAATGCTACCAATACTGCAATTCCTCTTCCCAGTAGCGCGCAAACTGTGGAGGAAAAAAAAAAGCGTTATTAACAGAATTATGCATGGAAAAATATGATTTTGTATCACAAACTCAATCGTTTTTCGTGTTTTTAAAATATGGCTACCTTTCTTTCGAACGGAAACGGTTTAATTTGAATGAAGAGTCCATAAAACCAATTGAATGAATTGAAGAATTATACATGATTTCTGAATACTTCTACTTGGCATATGACTTTTTTTTTCTGCACAGGAAGTATTTAAATTGGAATTAGCATGTTTTGAATATCTTTGGTGAAAGAATATCTGGTTCATTCTAGAAGCGAAACGTTAAAAAAATCGAGATTATCGTCTAAACATTCGATAATTTATTCTGACAGCGGATTTACATCTTAGTACAAGAAGTGTTTGTTTTTCGAGTTCCGTCATTCGATCCAATAACAGTATTTCTACTAACAGGCATTCTAGAATTGAGTTTATGAGCCACTTAAGCAGAACAATACCTAAAGGACACAACGTCGAACAAAAAAAATAATAATAATATCGGTCTTAAGACATGGACATTCAATTAAGTCCTTTGTAACTAAAGCAATATAGACTAATATCTGATCAAGGATAAGTTGGATAAGATTGCAAGTTTTGTTTTGGATATTCGTAGAACACTCTAAGCGACACGTTAGCCTGAGCACTTTTAACTGAACACTTCCTTTTTGTCAGTGATTGATGAGTAACGAGGCGCTGGACCGAAAAGATCCAATTGACTCTAATCACATCGTTCAGATATATGGTATATTTTTTCGTAGTTATTGGAGGACTGTGGGAATATTTATTAAAATATCTTTCTTCTTTATTTTTAAATTATTAAAAGTATCAAAAATTATTAATAAAATCCTTACTTCTCCTGTTTATCTGAGAAGATAATCCGTAAGGTTGCTCTAATACTTTGATAGAGAAGTTTTCGTGTTTCTCTGCAGAAAACGCAGTTCTGATCGCTCTGACGACTTTTTCGTCCCCTTCTCTGTATAATATACCTAAAATTAAAACATAGATATATTAAAAATGTAAATAAAAGTATTTTTAATGAGCTTCATTAACAGGAAACAAAATTTTGCGGCTTACGTAAGTCTGATTACAGATCACTCCAACTCAAAAAAGTTATTTATGAAGCGATATTATCACTTCATAAATAACGCGGAAAATATCATCAGAGGAAGATATAGCATCATATTTTTGCCTTCGTAATTCAAGATACTTTTTTACGTAAGTAGGAAGCAGTAAAACCAACGTTTTCGCATACATTACTTGTTGTAAAATATGTCGAAAATTTGTTATAAAAATTTAACGAAGATACCTTTACAGTACAGAAAGAATGTTTGTTTGATTAGCAAAAATTTCAGATATTTATCTGCCGCTAATCTTTAGATTTCATTAAATACAAGGTTAATTTATGCAAGAGTACAATGCCTACATTTAACATTAATTTGTACCGTTATAATGCCGCGCATTAGTTTCTGGTTTAAGTAGAGACAATCTGGGTTTGTATAATGTTCAGCCCCTACTGATTTTCACAAAATGAGTCAAGGTCGTAACGATTTTTTTTTTCTTTTTTTCCTCTCTTTCCTCTCAGTGAAACACTGACTTAAGAGGATGCCGAACGAAGGAAGAGAGAAGTGAGATGTCCTACAGAGAATCAAACCAGACATCTGTCATTTGTTCCCGAAGGGTAGCCTCACAATTAATTTTGATAAATTAAGTTTAAGGAAACGAGGCGCATATGTAGCTAATTCGCGATGTTGGGAGCGTGTTTGAGCCACTTGAAAAGATATATAGACTTATTAGGACTCTAGCCACACAATAAATGACCGAGTGCAGTTCTCGTTATTGTGAAGCTTGTCTACTTTTTGATAGCTAATCTATTCTAGAAAAATTTATAACCGTTTACAGTTTAGGAAAAATGAGTCTATTAAATGCCTTTAACAGTTTAATATGCCTCGTATGACGTGATTGCTGACATATTTAGCGGGTGTAAATTTGCCTCCGGTGATAAGCAAAATTAGATTTGAACGGAGAACCATTACATATCAAATTTAACAGATTAGCGCAAATATGAGGAAGAAAAAACGTAAAAATCTAGTCGAGAATATAACTAAGAATGTATACATTAATTTCTTTCGTTTATTTCACAAATTTTATCATTAAATTTATTTTTATTTTTCCTTTTCATTATCGGGAAGCGTTAAAAATCTGAAGAGCTTTCTGAAATCTGGAAATAATTAAAGAAAAATTCGAGTAATCTGGGAAAAGTTCTGCTAACTAGCTGCGGTAAATCAGAAATTTATTCGATCTGACATTGGGCAAATCTTTTAATAACTAATTCGATCTGACAAGTGGACACAAAACGGTTGCAGACAGAATTTTTTAAATGGGCGAAATCTCCATTTTCAAAAAAATTAATTTAAAATTACTGTACAATACGTCAGTCATAGTCGAGAGCATTTCAGCCTTCTCTTCTCAAAGAAAATAGCGTATAACTAAACATACATAACATTAAATTGGTTTGAATATAAATCTGTATATGCTGTAGTCATAAAATGCCGGTCTCTCTGTAGTAAGAAATATTACGCATGCATATAAAATTTATAACGGTTTTACATCGTGTATAATGAAAGATTTAAGAAGAAATAGTTATGTTTTCTTATAATTTTGCATAAAAGACTATATAAAATTATATATGCATAAAACAATTATTTTTTTTTAAAATCTCTCACTTATAGGGCCTACATGATGTAAAATTCAGTAAATAAAAGAGGAAAAAATAGCGAGTATCTACGTTCTACAACATATTATTGTGTAATGAACTTCAATAAAATAATCTTAAAAGAATGAAGAGGAAAAAAAAAGAGTAAACGTCAGGTTAATTTTATAAAATAAATTCTTAAAAACATCGAGCTACTTTTTCTCAAAAATAAGTTCAGACATTGAAAAATTGCAAAAGTAAATGCATTTTCGATGACGCTCGCATTACTCAAACGGCTTAAAAGGGTGCAAAAAAAAAAGTTGGAAAATCTTTAGATGGTGAAGTTTTTCGATGAAAATAATTTAAAATAGTTGGATTAATGATCGAAGCAATTTCCATTTTAGCAACTTTGATAATCTTTCCGAATCACAAACGAAGGCCTATAATTTTTTTATGGATCGACTAAAAATTATAAAAAAAAAAATTATAAAATATTATAAAAATCAAAAAATAATTCCTGAATTTTTTTTAACTTTTACACTCTTGAATTTTTACTTCATGGAATCTAAAGTTTATTTTGTAGTATATGAGAAAATCGTCGGAATTTGATGATGTTCCAAAAACATAATTCACAATTTTCATCATTATAAATACTTAAAACAGAAATGAGCTAAATTAAACTTTTTATTTAAATATAACTATAATATCAATAAGATATCCAAGGTGTAGCAAAAATAGAGTTACTTTTTTGCATTTTTATAAACTTATATAAAGCCCGTTACTTAACAGCAAACAGTATGGTATACAAGAAAATAACATTTTGTTATAGCATAAAATGAGTGTTAACTGACCATTCTCGAGTCAAATTATTAAAATAAAAAGTCGAAATTTTCTTAATTTCATTTTTTTGAAGAATATCCCTTATTTAAATATGGAAAATATTCCTAATTCGTAACTTGGCTAGGCTATAAACGATAATTTAAGGATATCGTAGGATTAAGAGTCAACGCACTTTACATGTATCAATTTTAATCCGGAGCACTTTGTTCTGTAGAGCGTGTTTGACACTTTAATAACCAAATTATCAATACCTCTTATTGATGCCTTATCTCACTTTTGACCCAAGAGATCGTCAATGTGTATGTTACTCTACAGATAACAAACATAAGGTATATAACGAATGCAATCCCTGTGCAATTTGTCAGAAACGCAAAAAAAACCTCAAGAAATTCGCACGAAAAACTTAATCCTTTCTCAATTACGCTGAAAGAAGTTTGTGTGAAACATCTGAGTGTTTATAATAATTACGATTCGAGCGAATTGAAGTACACAACGCAACTATTGAAAGGCGTTGTTTTATGTTGCACGCCACTTTATGAGTTAGCGTTAGAGAAACTAAAGATTTTTATCTATATAAAACATAATCTTGGTGGTCTTGTTTATGATTTACTCGATAGAAAAATATTTTGAAGTGAATGCACTTGATTAATCTCATTTTCTCTTTTAAGAACCATCTCCCCAATTGCCAGATGTTTGGAAATCATTAGCATAAGAGAAGGAGGCATTCATACTTAATTCGTATCTCATTAACTACAATTAAGTTGAATTACTAAGATAATTATTACATTATTGTTAACGTTATTAATCGAATTTCGAGAAAAACGAATAAGATATTCTAAATTATCCGATTTTGTTCGGAAAAACGGCGTTGAACAGTTTAACTGTATGGGCTTGTAATGTGTGTAGTAATAATCAATAAAATAAAAACCTTGAGACTCAACAGATGGCCTTGAACATTGGGACATATAATTTCGTAAATCTTAGACCACCAGAAGCGTGTCATCATCAGAATGTCTGTACGTTAATGTTTGGATTATATAAATCGTCTAGTAGTTTCATGCGATACCTTATTAATGCTGAAGTATGCTTCTGAATTATATTAAACAGGCTTATTCAACTGCATCGGCTTGAATGGAGCAGCCATCATTTCATACGTGTTAATTCAATGAGAAATATATCAATTATTAAAAAATATTAAAAATATTCAGCAAACAATAAATAAAAATTAATAAAATTTCCAGTGAAGACATATAAAGGAAATAAGAAAAATTAACAAAATTTCACATGAAAACATATAACGGTAATAAGAAAAATTAACAAAACTTCCCATGAAGATATAAAATGGTAATAAGAAAAATTAACAAAATTTATATATGTTTTTATGAGAAATTTCATCATATTGTCCCATTTAAATGTTACATATGAAGGTTTATTTATAACATAAAAATCAACGAGACAATTTATCTATAATTTGAAACCTTGGAAATGTGTGAAAAGTTTATCTCTCTCTGTATAGATGACAAATAAAATGTTTGTCATCTATTTGATAATTTTTCATCTAAAGAGAGATGGCAATAAAGATAACCACATCATCTACTAAACATGCATAAAGTTAAAAATATGCATTCTAATTTATTATTAAAAGCAATTGTGCAATGCAAAAAAAAAATTATTTCTGTTACAGCTTTTATTAAAAAAAGGAAATAATAATAATAATTTAGAAAAATAAAATAGCGGTGGTTTTCTTACCTACGGGTAGTTTTAACTTATCGTTACAGGCAACAACAGTGACAGCCCATGTCCAGATAGCGAGTGCTAAAATGGACTGCATGTTGACAGTGCAACCACACAAGTCACAAGCTCTCAACTATTGACGATCTCTGTACATGTATTAGTAAGGTTAAACAGAAGACGGACTGCGTAGAAACTTTGTTTTTATTGAAACTTAGAGTTGGTGGGATTGGGTATTCAACTGTGACGTCAATTACCTTACACGATTTAAATAATTGTAAAAATATTTTAACTGCTAAAGCGTTATATATATCGCCGATAAGTGTATATATACCACTTTATAAATTATTTACGCTTTTCCACGATTAAATTTTAACAGTGTTGCAGTTTAAATACGTAAAAAAAATGTTTATATTTTATACAAATGAAAATTAAAAAAAAAATTACGAGTTATTAATGTGTTGTCTGTACCTTGGGCCGATTTCGCAATTCGCGATGCGAAAATTGTATAATAAGGCGGGATATTATGAAAGAGTTATAATATATTAGCTTTCATTTATAAGTTAAACAGAGCTTAATACTTTAAATTAAATCCTTTTTAGAATCTGTTTACGTTTATAAAAATATTTTTTCACTTTATGCATTCATGGTAATGCACACTTTATTATTTGTGTCGTTAAGTTTAGCTCAAAAAAATTCTTTTGTTTAAAATTTATAATTTTTGTATACGTTCTCGTCTTCGCTCCACATTCTGTAATCATTAATAATAAAATTATAAATATTTATATAAACATAAACAAGCTAAAATAAAACTTTACACCCGTGTAAAAAGTTTATTAGCGCTTTTACAAAATTACTTTTAGTTAGAAGCTATCATAAAAAATACTAATAATTTTTTGGCGATAGTTTAAAACTTGTTATTCTTTAGCGAAAATTTATTTTTATATATGATTAAAGTTTATAAAATTATAAATGATATGTGTTTATAATTTTTGTTTATTTATTGTTTCTAGTTAAGCTTTTAACACACTACTGTCACAAGAAGTAAGAATGGCGTTGGAAAATAACTGGGCTATAAAAATCGTTAACGTACTATTGTAAAGTTTTGTTTAATGAATACCGATCATAAAAGTGTAAAATAGTTTCTGCATTTTATTGATTGTACGATAGTGGGTTTGGCATTTAATAATAATAAAAGATTTGATTTTCCTCTAGCGATATTCCTGTAAATGGTTACAGTACAGATTATAATAAAGCCCGAAACCTAAAATTAGAACTCTAGTTAATTAATTTTTCAAAATAAATAAATAAATAAATAAATAAAAATTGGAACAATTAATCGAAATCTAATCAATTATTTGGATAGAATTTATTGTTAGAAATTTATTGTGAACGATTTATTGTTTTCCCTCAAAAATAAAACGGAAAACAATTAATCGATATCTAGTCGATTATTTGTTTTAAAAAATAAAGATAAAAAAAAATGCAATCGAAATCTAATCAATTATTTATTTCAAAAAATAAAAATATAAAAAATTAATCGAAATTCAGACGATTATTTATTTATTTCAAAAAATAACAATCGAAATACAGCTGATTATTGTTGATATAATAATAATACGATTATTACAAAATTAATAAATAATATGATTATTTGTTTCAAAAAAAATAAATAAATAAAAAGAAAACAAATAATAGAATTCCATGCGACTATTTTTCTAATTAAAAATAATATTTTACAAAAAACAAAAAGAAAGAAAACAATCAAGAAATCTAGTCAATTATTTGTACAAAAATAAAAAAAAAGAAAATTAATCGAAATCTAGTTAATTATTTATTTCAAAAAACAATAATAATAAATTAATCGAAATCCAGGCGATCATTTATTTATTTATTTAAAAAATAATCGAAATACAGATGATTATTTGTTTCGAAACATAAATAAATAAATAAATAAATAAAGGAAAAAACTGAATTCTAAACGATTATTTTTTAATTAAAAACAATATTTTACGAAAAAAAAAGAAAATCGAGTTCTACACGATTATTTTCCAAAATTTTTTAGTTCGGCTTTACTAACATCTTTACATGATAGAAAAAATCACAGGGGGAAAAACGAAAAGTTTGTTTAAGATATTATATAAACAATTCAAAAATTTGAAAATTGTTAAGTATATTTACAATATAAGTCAAGATATTAGTTAAGAGAGAGAGTATCTGAGTAATAAAGTTACGCTTGATGTTTAAAATTGGTTAATAGATTTAGTGGTGTTTTATGATGGAGGGTTAAAATTTATTATACTGTACTTGAAAAATAAAAATAAAAAATAATAAAAGTTAGAATTTTAATTAAAGAAATATCCAAATTTTAAAAGAGAATACAGTAATCAAGTTTCAAAACTGTGGTGAGAATGGACACCTGCAGAACTCTTAAATATTTAACAACCAATTACACGTGATTATCGTGAAAACAAGTATACCGAACTTTCGAGCAAGAAGTCCTTACTGTTTATTGTGTTAAGGGGAGAGTTTAACTCATTGTGGAGGACGTTTTCCAGAAGGATAAAATTGTTTTTGACTTTCTTCTACATTTCCATTTAATACATTTTAAAAGATTTATATATCTGCATAAACATCCTTTCCTTCGCATAAATTCCTATAAACGGATTTCGAATATTTGCGAATCATAATTTGATTAAATTATTTCTCAATTAACTTACAGTATGTTATAAAGCGATTTTACGGCATTAACGTTATAATTAATACCTGAATTAAGGCAATATAATTAAATGCCGCCGACGTAGATAACTATAATAATTAACGTTGTCATCCTGTATTACTAATTTAAGATTTACTTATCAAAGACTATATTGATGTAGACCCATTTGTTACATAGTTATATTAAAATGAAATGAAGCGTGTTTCCTTCCTCTTCAATCAAGATTTTGTTTAATATATAATTTATAAATGGCGAACATTTTAATAAAAGCATAAATTACGTTCTTCAAAAAATCTATAAATATTAAATAACTACATAAAAGCAGCAACGGTTTAAAAATTAAAAAATAAATAAATTTTATATCTAATATTAAAGTTTGGATGATAAATTTGTTTATTTTTAAAGATGCAGCTGTTAAGCAATTTTTTACGACTAGCAAAATAAATCAAATAAAAAATTACGAAAAATATTTTAATTAAAGTACAAAAACAAATTGTAATTTTAAAATCAAATTCACGAAATTAATTGAAGTAAAAATTATATTTCAATAATTTATATTATTTTTTATAAAACTAGAAGACATTTTCTCTATACTATATGCCATTTGATACAGATTTTTGTTCCTAGAGGGAGTCACATTCACAACTCTGTTGAATATTGGTTGAATACACCAACGATCTTTGAAATACACCAACCACCAAAACTTACAAGAGAAATTTCGAAGATTTACGGATTCTACTAACAAGTAAGATTTTAGAGTCCCTAGATTTATATCTAGAGATAAATCTAGGGATTCTATAAGATTTATATCAGCAGCGCCCTCTTTTTTTTACAAATAATTCATCAAAACTCGCCACTTTTCATAAAACAATGTAAATAAATATTTATTAGAATATATTGAATCTTTGACTGTCTTCATTTATTCATGAAATTGTTCTTGAAAACATTCAATAATTTTCCGCCTTTCCGAAAGTATTTCGAAATTCCTAAGAAACTCCCAAGCTGAGGCGCCCTCTATATTTCGTAAATCAAATCATTACTTGGCAATACTTGGTAGTTTGTTTATTTCGTAACTATGTTCGTAACATAATTTTAGAGTAGCACTGTTATTTAAAAATGCAGTGTATTGTGTCCTTAATCGTTCCAGATCCTTGGACTTATACCAAACGAATTTTTCCCATAGGAAATAAAGGAAAAATCATCCCCGTATCCATAGTTTTTCGGGAATCCTGACGAAAATGATGAATCGAGATTACACTGTATATAATAGCAAAGTACAATATATACTATATAATAAAAAAAAAAATTCAAAAATTATACTTTTTTTACATGCACTGCTTAATGTTATCAATCTATTATTGTTATCAAAATAGATTGGTCCTAAAGTGATTCTAATAAGCTGCTTCTACTGTATTATGCATTCTTAGAGGTCAACTAGATCTCTCAGAATATAAAGTGTTGACGAAGATTAACTTGATTTCTTTTTTTGTAAAGAGCAAACAGTGCTTATTTATTATTATTATACTATATTTCATTATAAAAATTTGTTGAATATTCTTTATTTCGATGGTTTGATGGAATCTAACTTCAATTTATGGCATTGAACTGATGGGAAATCATGTTACAATGGATTAAAATTACGATTGGAAATTTTGAATACATCCCCATCACAAATTGGGGTACCTTGAAGTAAATAGAGAAACATATTAGTACAGTGTTTTTTTTTTTTTTTTTTTCAAAAATAAAAATTCTCTTTATTGCCTATTAAAGAATAATTTTTATTGCCTTTAATATTAATTAAAAATTAATACTAAAGACAGTAAAGAGAATTTTATTAATTAATTACAGAGAATTGCCTTTAATAATTCTCTTTATTATCTATTAATAAAGATAATTTAAAAAAAATTTCTTTTTATATTTTTTATTAATGCATACAAATTGTAATAAATAGATAGGTCATTATATTTTAAATTTCTTATAAATTAGGTATAGCTCCAAATATGATGTTAGCTAAGATTTGTTCCGATAAAAATAAACCAAATGGTCAATTTAGAATTCCTTGTAATAGTAAGGAAAGGAAAAAATTTATATTAGAACTTCCAATAAGAAAAGTAAGTAATTTTCATTAATTATTATTATTTCACAATATTAATTAAATAATGAAAACATAATTTTAAGATTTCTGGAATTGGTCCAGTTCAAGAGCAAATGCTTACCTCACTTGGAATTGAAACTTGTCAAGATCTTTGGGAAAAGAGAGATATTATAGCACTTTTGTTTACACACACAACTGTACAGTTTTATCTTCGTGTAGCTTTAGGATTAGGACATACTCAGCTCAGATGGTATGGACTATATTAAATAATTTTTTTTTTTTTTTTTTTTTTTTTAGAGTAGAGAAACTTCTCACACAATATTTTTTTATTTTAATTTATTTATTTTATTTAATGTAATTTCATCTATTTATTTTAGTGATAACCAGAGAAAAAGTATAGGAGTTGAAGAAACATTTTCTTCAATTAATGATCCAACTGATCTCTATCAAAAATGTAAAGAATTGTGTGAAGAATTAGCCAAAGATCTAACTACTCGAAAAATCAAAGTATTAATTATACAAATGATTTATTTTATAGAACTATACAGTTAATTTTACTTTATTGATTTTATTTATTTATTGTTATTTAGGGCAAAACAGTTATACTGAAAATTAAAACTACAAATTTTGATGTACATACCAGAAATAAAACTCTAAACACTCCTACTTCAGATGTAAACATGATATATGCATCAGCTAAGAAGTTATTGCAAATGGAAATAATGGCATCTTATCCAAATCCATTAAAATTAAGATTGATGGGTGAGTAATCTTTTCATCATACTTTTGTTTGTAGAAATTGAAAATTAATTGATTTTTGAAAATTTTATTCTTAATTAGATAAATTAATAGAAATAATGTGATTAATACAATCTTAAATAAAAGAGATTGGTGGTATATTCAGTGTTTTAACCCTTTGATGAATGTATGAAATGAAGAGAGTATAAGTAAGAGGAAAGAATCCTGTCAGAAATGTGACAGGCCACTAATGGAAGAAAGAAAACATTCTTTTGTCTTCTCTTATGACAAGCATGGCAAATTCTGTTTCTCACCCACAAGAGAAGTGTGATTAATATGAACATTCTTTTCTTATAAATAACTTGGATTTTACATGATCAGTTAATTGAATTTTCTTACTTTATATTGAGGCACTCATTAGATAACTTTTTATGTTTATAATGTAGACTACATTATAACTTATAATGGAATTTGGTTTGAATTATACCATTATAAATTGGAGGATAAGTCAGTAATCAGAAGTTTCAAAATTTATGGATTGTCCATTCCCAATATTTATTATTATATTCCATTTTATTGTAATAAATTTAACAAAAACAAAAACTACAAAAACCAGATTCAAAAAGGCTGCTTTCTGTATATCAGTGTATTGCTCAGGGACTCAAACCCATGTCAGTTGCAATGACCAATCACAGAATTTATTGATTACATCACTTTAAGTATGAATGGTCAAAGTTGAGGCAGTCAAGTACTAGTTTTATCTAATTTCAACCAATTGATGCTATCTTCACTTCGTTTACTGTACACTTAAAATAACATGAATCAAAAGTTTCAAATTATTTGTTCTATCTATAATGATAAATTACTGCAATGTAAGATACTGTATCATATGTAGCAGTAAAGCTGTGATATTTTATAGTATTTAAAAATATCTTATTTATTCATAAAATTGATATCATATTTGTGGATTATTTAGTAAACATTTTCCAAAGTGTAAGAATCTTTCAACAAGTGCAATGTAGTGATGAAAATTAGTGATTACTTTTGAAAATGATCCCTTCATAAATGGAGAATATCATATATTCCAATAAATATTTATATAGATTATTTTATGAAAACAGGAAGTCATGATAAATACCTTTATAAAAAAGGAGACATTGCTATATAAAGTTTGGAAACTTGATTCTGATGCTAAATTATAAAGTAATTGGAATATTTGTCAATCTTTAAATATTATTGAAAATCATTTTAAATATGCTAATATCAGTTAATTTTATATTTATCTAATAAAAATTTTTTAAAATTTTGAATAATAGACACACATCTTTTAAATAATGGACTGTTTTGACTGAGCTCTATCTTATCAATGAATCCACTCAAATCAAAAAATAATCTATTTGAATTTAATTTGCATTATTTATTTGATTAAAAAAAAATAGAAGATTAATAAATAAATATTGCAATTTATATTTTAGCTAAAATTATTTTAAATAAATGGTTTAATCAGTTGACATTTTTAAACTTTCAGTTACAACCTGTACTAAAAAATTGTAGTTTTTTTTTTTATTGGTAAATTAGCCAATATCTAATCGTTTTTATTTTCAAAAATATAATAAATTTAAAAGTAATATTTTAAATAATTTTTCTTTAATCTTTTTAGTTGAATTTGAATAATGTTACCGGTCCATCTCATTCAAATAAGTTTTAAAATATATTCATTTGAATATAGTTGTGTAGCTTACTAATATCATCAAAAATACATATTTAATTTATTATTAGTCATTTAACTTGAAATCCCAGAAAAAAAAATCCTTAAAATAAACAATTTTCATAAAGTAATATTGAATATAGTTTAATTATATTTCATAATTCATTCTAGTAGTTATAAAATTAAACATTTTTGCAAGCATAGAATGATAATTTTTTGTTGAATACAGTAGTACCTCAGCATATATCCTTAATCCATTCCAGATTCTTGGACTTATACCAAACAAATTTTTCCCAAAAGAAATAAAGGGAAAATGATTAATCCGTTCCCATGAAAAAAATCCTAGATTGGGATTGTACAAAATAATTTAAACACTGCTTAATACTAAAATACATAAATATAAAAGCAATTACAGTAGATGAAAATAAATGAAAGTATAACCTCACTGCCTTGCTGAGAAGAGTTGAGTGCCTATTAGGATGGTGTTGAGAAGGTAGGAGATGTTATTGTTTGGAAGGAGAATCTGCTTTCAATAAAACTTTAGGAATCTGAAATTCTGGTGTTTTTTAATCTGAAATTTTTGGTGTTTTTTTCTCTTTCTATTTTCTGTTTCTTTTCCTTACTTGGACCTTGTTAAGGCTCACCAGGTTTGACTTTTACTAAAAATCTGTCCAAAGAACTTTGTTTCTGCCTTCTCCTCAAGATATTTCGGAAATATGACATTGTCTGGTCATTACAGACAATGCTATTACGACTTATAATTTTTATATGAAGAATGTTTTTTTAAGAGAACACACAGCAGACTCATGCAAGTTCTAGCACGTGAGTCAGTCATATTCCAAACAAAAGTCGTATACCAAGCAAATTTTTTCGCATCCAAACAGGACATATTTCGTCATATTCCAAACAAAAGTCGTATACCAAGCAAATTTTTTCACATCCAAACAGGACATATTCCGAAGTGGAAGTATACTGAGGTACCACTGTATATTTATCTAAAATTTTCAAAAGCGTATTTATATAATATTCCACGAATGCACTGGTCATTCATTATATGTTCAATCAGAAATTTTAATTTGTATTTATATAAACAGGTATAAGAATGTGCAATATAATAGATGATGATGTCCATTCTCAGCCAACAATTATTAATACACTGGAAAATTGTCAGAAGAAAAATAATCAAATTAATTCTACTTTGACTGTTTTGTGTCCCATTTGCAATCAACCTCAACTAAAAGATAATATTAATCATCATTTAGATCAGTGTTTACAGGAAGAAAATGAATTTTCAATTAAAGAGAGCTTTTTTCAGTCAACACTTGAAATGAAAAATTGTATTAGGGAGAATATTGACAATGAAAAACAACTATTAAAGGAATCGAATAAAAATACAGAAGAAAGCATTAATGAATATAATGGAGATATTTCTGAAAATTTGTTTGATGTAGTTGAATTTGAAGATCAAACACCCGACTCAAGTAAATTAAATATTTACGAAAATTGTATCTCTCAGAATTCGGAAAAGTTTGATGATTGCATTTCTGAAAATTTATCTGAAATACTTGAAGATCAAACACCCGATTCAGATAAATTAAATATTCATGAAAACTCTGTTTCTGAGAATTCAGAGAATTTTGAAAATACAATTGATAATGAAAGTACGATGACTTGTCCGATATGTGGATTTTATAAAGGTAAAGATCTTCAACAGCTAAATCAGCATTTAGATCTCTGTTTGAATAAATCAACTGTCAGAGAATTAGTATCTCAAACAATTTATGAATCAAATGAAAAAAGGTAATTTTTTTTTTTAAACTAATAAATTTCAATATTTTAATTACGATATATTTAAAATATTGATATTTTCAGAAAAAAAATATCACCATCTCAGACTAGTCAGTCAAGAAAAAGATTGAAGTCGAATGATAACTCTTGCAGAAAGATCAAAGAATTTTTTTGTAGTCCAGGTAATACTAATTGAAAGATAGAAAAGTTTATTTTAAAAATGTATAATTTTGTATAATATATGTAAATATGTTTTTGTGTGCATAAAATATTTATCTAAGTAGTTCTGCCAATGTATTAAGTTAATCTAACACAGGAAGTTCTTGAGCTGCAAACTGAATTTTATATAAATTTGTTTGCAATTCTGAAACCACTGCATATACTGTACTTTATAATTTGACCAATCAGATGTTTATTTCAGAGATTTGGTTAAAAAGTTCTGGTTTTAGAGCAAACTCCATCTGGAAACATTGCCATTTGATAATAAATAACAGAGCTACATTATAAAGTAGGTTCCCAATCTACACAGTTAATTCATCCAAAAAATTTCCACAAATCCAATACAGTAAGACCCCACTTAACGCTACTTCGTTTAACATGGTTTTTTCAAATTTTATATTTTTTATTGATTCATTTTGGCGCGGTTTTTCAAACCGTTATACTCACATAAATCCGAAATCGCATTAATTTGTTGCTTTGATACTCCTATGCCGTCTTTGTAATTCTTTTGATATCAGTTCAATGCAGTATTTTCGAAAATCTGCTGTGGTCACAGTTCATATTTATAAATTGTTCATCAACGTTATTTTACAGTTAAAGTTTAGCCGCTATTACAGAAATTATGGATCAGCTTATACAAAATGATCCAAATTTTGATAGAAGTTCAAAGGCAAGGCGAAGTGTCATGGATGCGATGTCTCGCTATTGACAATTGCTTGCTGAATGAAAGAGGAAAAGGCAAAAGAGTTTTCATTAGATGATTCTTAACAAAAAATCAGAGAGAACCTTCCTCATCACAAATTATTTACTTGAATATTTTTGATTTTCATGAATGATTTATGAATCCTTCCTCATCACAAACATAAATTATTTATTTGAATATTTTTGATTTTCATGAATGATTTATGAATACAAATTAATATTAGCAATAAAAATATCTATAATTAATGTATGTTACAAAATAAAAAAATGTATGTATATTTTTTTATTCACTGTCCTGTTTCACCTAATCCCATTATTTACGGGTTAAGATAACCTTGTTCAGCACTTGGTTTTTTGGAACATATCCCTGCGTTAAATGGGGTCTTACTGTAATGCCTAAATTTGATACATCTGAATAGGTGAATTAACAAAAAACAGAATGGCCAAATAAATTTTCTGAGTATACTTTAAGCATAGATAAGAGCAGGGGTGGGCAAACCACGGCCCTCGGAACTACTAAATGCGGCCCTCCAACCAATAGCTATAATGCCAAAAAATTTAATTGATAAATAAAATGAATACAAAATAATATCAAATCTGTTCCATATCTCAGTAATATAGTTTACATAATTCATATAGTAAATCATAAGTTCATTACAGTGTTATATTTCTTACAAAAATAGATTTGATTTAACCATTAACCAGAATAAATGTCATTGCAAAATACATTCAAAATCAAATAAAATCGTTTTGTCAGTCAATCAACTCAATACCCTGAGTTGACAGGATTTACTATAGTTACGAGTCGTTGCTGACCTCTGCCCCCACCTCGGGCTGGGTTGACAGGATTTAGTTTAGTTATGAGTCGTTGCTGACCTCTGCCCCCACATGGGGCTGGATAGACAATTATTAGAATAATGGCAGGATTTTGGGAGTTTTATTTTATGCCTCTTTTCAATCAGATAAATTACTAAAGCACAGGATCACTTCCAACCACGGGCAAAAGCCACACCCATGGAGGGGGGGGTCAGTCAGGTGGTGAAGGATAGGGATCACTAGGAAAGTGCGACCCTAGGTTATATTTCATTGATGCAATATGGCCCTTTCTCTCAAAAGTTTGCCCACCCCTAATGTAGTGTGTATAATGAATTCTCACTCATCCTATCATTTATTAAAAAATTATTATATATAATTAAATTCTTTTAGCTTATGTGGAACACTGTGTATATCACATTAAAAAAATTCTAAAAATATCATTTAGTTTTTTCGAAAAAACTTTTCTAATATGTTTTATTTAAAATTTTAAGTTGCATTTTAAGATATAACATATTTAGAACTTGTAAAGAATAAAAACTGCATCTAATGGCATTGTTAATATTAAAGATATGAAACACAATCTAAGTTAAAGAAATATCTATATTAAATAACTAAAAATCAAATATTTGTAAAAACTAAACATATATATTTTTTTCTTTTAATAATTTTATTAAAATGAATTCTATAATTATTTCAAAATTCAACAATGTAGCTTCAAAATTAAAAAAATTACGAGCATACCTTGTTGATATGGCAGTTATATTCCAGACTAGACACAATTGTAAAGGAATCACAGCGTTTTTTTTATTTGCTAGTACATATAAAAGCCTAAAAACAAATTTACACTATCATTCATTAAATGCACAATAGCACAAAGTTTTAAAAAAACTCAGCCAGATGGTTATGTGGTATTGCAAATGCTTATCACCTTGGAAGATCTAGGTTCAATACTTGTCTCACATCCAGTTTTCAGAGAGCCTTTTTTAGAATGCAATATTAGTGAAGTATTGTAAAGTGAGTATGCCTGTAGATCATATTAATATATGGTAAATTCTGATAAGTATTTTTGATTGTAAAAAAAAAAAAAAAAACAATTATAAAATGAGGATAATTAATATATTAATTTGATTGTAAAAAAAAAAAAAAAATGACAATTATAAAATGAGGATAATTAATATATTAATAGAAAAAGAATATAGGAATTCCAGATTTGTTAATATTTACATATAAGAATTTATTTATAATCAATTTTCCTATGTAATTATGTAATTATTTTAACAAAATTGAAAATATTGCATCTATTTGTATAGCCTACTTACAATGCAAAAGATAAAATTATTGTAATAGAATGCACATACATTGCATAATCCACTTACAACTTTAGATATACATAGTATTTACATCATACTATGATAGTTACAGCATACAATAATGTAAATTTATTATATATTGTAATACTACTAGTAGTAAATATCAATAGTTAACTTTCAATAGCAATATTAACTATTATTATATTAGCATCATACTATGTTTTGTGATACTACCTTCTAAAATTTTTAGATAATACTGAATAATAATTTATAAAGATAATTTAAAATATTTTATAACAATTTATGTAAGGCCAAATTTATATAAATCAGAAGTTTGTATAAAATTTAAAGTTCAAAATTACTTTTATTTTGTATTTTATATTCATCTCACAATTATATGAAATATACAACTATCATCTATTCATCAACAGATGATAGTGGCAAGTATAATGAACAATTGATGCATGCATACACACACACTATGGAGGATATAGCTTCTAAATTATGTTGGGTAATATACATTTATCTTAATTATTATATGATAATTTGATTTTCCTTTGCATCTAATATATTAGAGATGCAGAAATTCAAGCTGAGGATTTGTTACTAGAGAAAAGTTCAAGCTACCTGGAGCATTTTTCAACATATTTATTAATTCATATCAGAAAACAAGTTCTATTGCAGGAAAAATAATTTCAAAACGTGTTTAATAAAAATGCTTTTGGTTTTTACACAAACCTCTTAAGTCAGTGACTCCCGCGGCACACTACTGTGCTTTGAGAGTTTGCAGGTGTGCCGCGAAAGATTTAAAAATATTTAATTTAGTGCATTTCTCGGTCATAAAATTCAGTCCATTTACGAATCTACACAATAATAAAAATTACAAAATAGCAAGATATAAACCTGACATTAACAGAAAAAGAAAACTTAACAGACTTTAGAAAGACCCTGTGTACAAAGCTTCACATTCTGTATTAGAATTGTCAGCATTTTAGATTTCGCTCTGGAATCAATATCCTCGATTAGCTACTAAACCATTATATCCTTGTTGCCATTTGGATTGTCGTATCGTTGCAAATTAGTTTCTCAGCTCTTATGGAAAGTAAATAAAAAAACGAGAATGATTACTGATGGTAAATAAGGAGTTGCATGTATGTTTATCTAATTTAGAGCCATGTCTTGATATAATTATTTCTCAAAATCAATCGCATCCTTCTCATTAATAAAATTATTATTTATATTTCCTACTTATGTAATTTTGATAAAACATTATTATTTTATTATTGCTTCCTATAATAATAATATTTTGATTCACATTAATAAAATAATTTTTTTTTCGAATTTTTATTTGGTATGCCGTGAAACAAATTCCCCTGCTTCAGTGTGCCATGAAGTAAAAAGTTTGACAGACACTGTCTTAAGTTATTAACTCACAGAAAAGAAAATTGAACAATATACAGTGGTGCCTCACAATTCGACATCCCGCAATTCAACATTTGAGTTTCGCGTGTTGGCGCATGCGCATGCATGGAATTGTGTGATATCATTCGCTATTTGTCAGTTCTTTTTGGACTAATTTGTTTTTTACCCGTGTTTTGTGTTAATTTTCAATTCTACATTTTTCAGAAAATAAAAAATTTGTAATTATTATTATTTTTTTGAGTGAAATGTAAAGATGGGTTCAAAGAGAACTGACCAGAGGAATAATTCCAAAAAAAGAATACTTGATTAAGCAAAGAGACGAAGAAAAAAATTGTAGATAAAGTGCAGAAAGGTAGAATATTTAAAATGTAACTCGAATATAGCGTTCTTAGGACAATTGTGGCAATGTTTTGCAACAGAGAGAGAAGATTATGGGTGCTATGGTATCTGCTGGAAGACTTCATCCCAACATCCAAGGGCTAATAAATTGTGTGTTGTTTATAAAAGTGTATTTTGTAATTTAGTGTGTTATACAATAGTAAAACACATATAATAAAGTAAATAATATAGTGTATCTTTCTCACCTCACCCGTTAGGGGAGTGGGATGGGGACCGATAACGAATTAATCAATTTTACATAGTCTTATATGGGAAATATTGTCCCGCAATTCGACATTAGTTCGGCGACGGATTACTGACGAATTGCGAGGCACCACTGTATCACTTTTTAAATAACAACATATCTTATTATAGATTGTTTTTTAAAAAGTGATATATTATTTAATTTTCTTTTCTGTGAATTAATAACTTAATTGAAGAGGGTCTGTGTAAAAATACAAAGTATTTTTATTAAATACATTTTGAACTTATTTTTCTTGCAGTAGAACTTGTTTTCTGATATTTTAGCAGTAATAACAATAGATATTTGTTAGACTTTTATTAACTCATTGTGTTTGAATGTAAACTAAATGCCTTTCAACTAAACTATGGCTATAATCATCAGTTTGTTTATTTTTATTCTGTGATACAAGGAGTGCCTCTGCCAAACTGTAACAAATACAATGCTCATTAAAAATAAAAACTATGACAGACATTTTTAAAAGGTAAAGAAAACTAACACATAATATTCAAAACTTTAAAAATTTTTGTGATAAAACCAAACAAAAAAACAACAGCATCAATTCTATCAGAAAGCATAATTATAAAAAGTTAATTCATAAAAATAGTATAAAAGTCCATAATTCATGTAAAATTAAGTCAAAATATATAAAAGAAAAATGTAATGCAATATTATATAGTTTATGTAAAATACCACTATCTGATAAGAAAGACTAATAATCAAATCCTTTCCAATAACATTTAAATGATTAAACACAAATATTTAAATGCAGTAAATAGTTGGAAATTAAATAAGGACACTTTAAACTTATTATGAAACAATACAGTTTCAAATATTGCAAACTGATTAGTGTTACACTATCAAGATAGAAATATAATTCATTATCTCATCCATGTGTCATAAGAGGCAAGTAAATGATGCCTCTTAAAACTAAAAGAAACAACACAGAAACAATAAAGCTATACAAAATGCCCTCCTTTTTTCATTAGTGATCTCCCATAATTCTGCTGATAGAATCCTTTCCCCTCTTTCCTCATATTATTTTCTAGAATAAAAATGAAATATTTTTTTGTATATTTAGAAATATCTCGTAGTTCCATCTCTAATTTAAAATTTATTAATATAGAAATATAATAAGTTTTAAATTCTATTACAGACGATCTCCAACTTATAGTGAGAATGACTTAATTTTTTTTTTTAATTCATATCTGTCAAAATCAGAAACATGATTTACCACAGGATGATGATTGAAAAGCTACCCAAAGAAAATTTTTCAGGGTGTGAGAGTAAATCAATCCCAGAACTGGATGGAATTGTTTGTTTGTTAAGTAGGGATTACTGGTGCAAGGGCTACCTGGGCCATGCTGAACTGGATGAAAAAGACAAAACATTTCAACATGGCCACTCCAGCCAGTGAATAAAAAAAATCTTAAAATAAGATGCAACTATAATGAAAAATAAAATTTTCCATTGAATGCTAGAATTTAACTTTTACTCTATTAACAGAACTTCTAAAAAAGAAGAAAAAAATCTACCCTGTTAAATATTAAATTCACTGTAGAAATTATTGAGGCTGATATATATATATACAATATATATATATTTTTTTTTATTACTTTCATCATTGTAGGCATAAATGTGGTCATTTTCAACTTTTATCTGAAATATTAAATATGCAATTAGAAAACTAAATATTTTGAAAAAACTCTTTAAATATTTTTTGAAAATGAATTTTCATATGTGATTTCATTGCAGATATTTCAAGAAAGATTGTTTTGTTTCAATTCAAGAAATATTCTTGAATTGAAACAAAACAGCTAACTCAAGAACTATGTAATCCAGCATAATTCCATATAATCTATTATTGGAAAATCATTAATGTCAGCTGTCATAAATATGAATTTTTGTTGCAAATAATCATTATTGTAAGTATGGATCATTATAAATCCCGGATCATGTTCAATTTGTGGAGAATATTCCTTAAAATTTATAAGGAATATTCGAAAAGTTGTTTGAATATTGTTATCCTAGGATAACAATATTCAAATACTTCTGTTTGTTAATGTAGAGCGCTGAGAATGGCAACTAGCCGAAAGTATTTTGCAAAATAAAATAAAAAAATATCTTTTGAGTTTACTGCTATAAAATGCTTGTTTTAAAGTTATTGGAGTTTCAGCAATTCTATTGGAATTAATAACCATTACTCCTTATAAAATACTTTAGAAAGTTGGAGGATCTGGAATAAGATGAATGAAAGCATCTTTTCTAAAAGCAGTCCATTTAACATCTGTAAAGCTACGTTTAGATGATGCCTCTCTGCATGCAACGTTGTATGCAGAATGACGCATGCCTCAATGTGCAACAGACGCATTAGGCATGCAACTTGCTCCTTTGTGTTCACACGTGGAGGACATATTACAGACAATATCGACAAGAAAAGAGTTTTATGCTGCCGCTTTAGCAGCAGCTACTGTTATCATTTCAAATGACAGAAGGAAAAGAAAAAAAGAAAGTGTTTTGACTCGCAAATATTTCAATCGAAATGCTAATAACATCAGTATTTGGAATCAAGTCAAGTTAGATAGTTTCAGTCTTTTCAAAAAATTTACTAGACTGACTTGACGATTATTCCGTAAAAATAAAAATAAAAAACCACAAACATAATTTAAGCCCACATACCATTTCACGCTAATAGCGAACGGTATGTTTACGAGAATTCTCGTACATAACAACCTTGACTCCACATAAGAGGAAGATGCCTCGAGCTTTGTAAAAATGAAAATTTACGACCGAATACATTAAAAACCTCATATTCCAAGACGCCTTGTATTCCGTAAAAATAAAAATAAAAAACCAGAAACATAATTTAAGCCCACATACCATTTCACGCTAATAGCGATAAAAAAATTTTTATTTACAAGCTACGGAAAAACGCGTCCTTTACACATTTTACGTAGTACTTAATTAATGCGATTAGCTGGAAAGAAACTCAATACCAAATTATGCGGTGATTTTTACTTAATAATGCAAAACGACGATTACTTTGTCCAAATCGAGAGCTTTTGCGATTTTTCTTTCAATGAACATGATTGTTAAATGGCTTAACCGATCATCAGGCATTCTGTTAAGTAAATACGATTTAATAAAGCGCATATGGGAGAATATTCATCACACCAGGATTTTTTTTGGGTGGCCCACCCTTGGCCCACCTATGGCCCACCCAAAAAAAAATCCTGGTTACGTCACTGCTGCCTTTGGACCGATGGAGGGAGGAGACGGTCAACGATATAAGGACCACTGAAAAAAAGTCGGGGTCTTTTCTAGTCTTTCCCTGTTCTTCTTCCTAGTTATTCACGATCTTCTCGTCTGACGACGCCATCTTCCGAGTTCATCTGTCCTTCGCCGGCGAGTTAATCTACCTGTATCATCGCGGATTTTCATTGAAGAACTTTTTACAATCTTCGGAAGCTTCAACATCGACGTTATTAGTCGCCGTATACAAACGCATCCAATACCGATAGACCATCATCTTATCAACGTCAAAAATTCAAAGACAAGGTATTTATCCTTCCCACCGATGTGCTGAACTGTTAATATGTACGATAATGTACAGGAATCTCTCTCATTAAATGTTTATTGTTAATGTTAATTTGAGTTGTGTGACTTATTGTGTCTACTGGCTCTCCTGCCCCGTCCTTACTCATGCCTCAACAGTGTTTTTCGGCCAGAATCAAACTGTGTTGTTGGGACACATTCAAACCCAACTGGTGTCAGAAATCCTGACTAAGGCATTTAAGGCTTAAGCTTGTGCCTGACTCGTCCTGAAGGCTCCACAGAAGTGGCAAATATCTTGTGTCCAAAAAAAAAGTAAAAAGTTCGCAGAAGTTAGTTTATCTTCAATAAATTGAATTTTCTTCACATCTCAATCCATAAAGCAAAGAAAAATTTGTGAAAAAATTTTAATAATAATCAAAACAACAAGATGTTGCAAGACTAGTTGCATGTGTAACCCAACTAGAATGAGGAACACATGTGCCTTCTTGCGTCTAGTATTGCAACAGATTTTGAGGCATGCGCCTTTGCATGCCTTCTCGTGCGCCTAGTTGCATGCGTCTTGTTGCATGAAAAGTTGTACCATCTAAACATAGCTTAATGTTGAGAGCACGAGATATCACTGGCTATTCCATGTGGTAGATAATGCTTAAGTTATTGATTGAGTATTCTTGTTTATTGCATCCACATCATCATAGTGAAAGATTAAATTTTCTTGTGAACATGGACAGCAATGTTGAGAATTTTTTGCCAATATTTTATATTTGTGAAATTAGAAAAAAAAAATATTCAGATCTGTACAACTATCTAAAGATATGTCATCCATTCCCCATTATTATTATAAGTCTCTAAAAGATATTTAAAATGATGGAATGTCCTGACTCAGTTCAGATGAAATGGAATTTAAGAATTAGTCTTATGAATAAATTTTAATTAGCATGTAAAGAATACAGATGTGAATTCATCTTGAATATAGTTTGCAGAGTTTTCAGCAATTTGGCTATTCTCTCATTGGCATATGAATGACCATTATATACATTAATATTTTGACACAAAATCATTAAAACAATTAAAAAATCATGGTTAGATTTTTATTATATCACTTTGAAATTTTAGAAAGAATCGTATTACTGCAAAATCAATTTACATTTGCAAAACAATTGAAATCAGCAATCTTACTGTTAATCATTTATTGCAATTCATATATAGATATATTCTTGGGATTAAATTCTTATTTTATATGCAATACCTAATTTTCACCTTATTGCATTCTATTTGTATTATGTGTTTTTTTTCTTTAATGATCAGTTTTCATTCAAAATCTTTGAAAATTTTTTCATTTGTAATCATATCTAATTAGTCATAAACAGTCAATTGGAATATTTATATATCTATGAATATTCCAATTGTTTTGGGTTAGAGCTACTTATTTTATTAATTATTATAATATTTACAAATATCCCTTTTATTTTTTAAGAACAGATTTTCATTAATGATATTTTTAATTATTACTGAATCAACAAATTCTAATGATTATTTTTACTCTATTTTCCAAAGGAAGCAGAGACTTATAAGATCATGTTTATCTGCCTTATATTACTAATTTTTGAACTAATTAATTTGTAATCTATATATATAAAATGCAATATTTGTCTATCTGTTCTGTATAGGCTCCTGCACTGTTTGACCTCTCAGAATCAAACTTTGCATGGAAACTTCCCATAGCCCTGTAGGTAACATAAGCTAATCTGGATTGAGATTGCCCAAAGTTGGGTCATTTTAGGATGGCAATGACAGTGTCTTCATTTAAATCCTACAGAGTTATGTTCAAATTCAGGATGGCGCCATGGTTGTGCAGCATGATATCAATGTGACAATAATGGATGGCATAAGAAACACATTTTAGTACATGATATCAAGATGATGCCACATCAGTGTTATGACAACATCATAGTGATATAATATGCTGGTTAAATCAACATTCTAATTGGACACAAAAATCCAATGGATTCGAAATGCTATAATAAATGAAAGATATGGTAAAATCATACTTCTGCACGGTTCATTGTCAATTTATCCACAAAGACTGCATATTGTTGTGATGATGAAAAGCACTGTGACATAATATATTGGTTAAATCAAATTGGAAACAAAAATCCAATAGTTTTCAAATACTGTGATAAATAAATGTTTGTGATGGACTCTAAAAATTGCCATTAGTCACAAAAAGATCCAGTGTAATCTGGTGACTTAATTTAAATTAACCTATAAATTCACTTAAATTAGTTTAAAATTTTATTATTATTAGCCAGGATGCTGACATCATAATGGATAAGAGATGTTGCATAAGTTGTATTATTTATCTGAAATTCCTGAGCAATGCCAAGTAGCCTAACAAACCTTTTCCCTAAAATTCTGTATTAATGTGCTATCATCAAAGGTTATCTTAATGCCACATCTTTTAACCCTTTTGCTTCAACTATTCAAATTCAAAATATATGAAAATTCAAAATTATTTAATAGATTTTTTTTTTAAATTCAGCAAGATAATTAAACTAAAAATGACCTTGATGACCTAATTAAGCTAAAAATGACCTAATTAACCTTTTCCTTTGATCAAGTGAAAATGATGGATATTCAAATCTTTCAAGATTCCTCTAATTGAACTATTTGATAAATTTTTATGACATTCAACAATGAAATGAATATACAATTGAAAAATGGCTTAACAATATACATCTTAATTCCAACTCTAACCACAGTGATACCTCGGTTCACGAACACAATCCGTTCCTTGACCCTGTTCGTGATCCGAGTCAATTTTTCCCATTGCAATTAATGTAAATCCAAATAATGTTTTTTTCCTAGAAAAAATTTTAAACATGTTATGGCTTTATGTGTGGAAATAATACAGAAAGGAAATAAATATAACAGTAATATTAGAAGAAAGCATGTTTAACACCACCTTCACTAACACTTTTAACTTTTTTGGGAGCCATAATAAGGGATAAATTTAATTAAGTAAAGAAAAAAACTAAAATATCAACACTTGTTGGAACTTTACTGTACCCATATGAGCTGGGTGAAATGGATTGCTGCTGGGGCGAGGCTGTGCTCAGGGTTTTGTGCGCTGCGAGTCATGTGCGCTCCATGCATTCCGTGCGTGTGTGTTCGTGAACTGAAGCATCGTTCGTAAAGCGAAGCAAAATTTGTTCACAAATGGTGTTCGTAGACCGATTTGTTCGTGAACCGAGACGTTCGTGATCAGAGGTATCACTGTATTATAAAATAGTGGACATATTTGGAAAACTGGCAATTCATTCTTTTTAGACTATTTGTTTTATTAATGCCTTTTATTTTAAACAATAAAACTGCATTATTATTATTTTTTATTCTATTCCTGTAATTATTCATTATTCTTATTGCTAATTTTTATTTAGTTCTACATCTATTAATCAAAATAATTAATATGATAATTTAATTGGTTATTTTAATCAACTACTTCTATGAAGTTTAATCTGTGTTTTGTTACTGATATTTTCAAAATGATATTAATAAAAAACATTCAAAAAATTTAAGAATATCTATTTTATCCTCAATCATTTACGATATTATATTTTGTAGATTTAATTAAAGTAATTAAATCTTGTATTTTAATAATTTTATTTTCTTTTAAATTTCAGAGTTATGATTATTTTTTTATGTTAGCTTAAATCATGTTTACACAATTAAAAATGTTGTATAATTTGTTAAATATCATATGCTTATAGTTTATTTCCTTAATTTGTAAATTTTTATTGAAATTTGCATTTATTTATTCCTTATCCTGTAATATTTTATATGCTATATTTTATAATTTTACAACATTTGAATAGAAATGAGAGACTGCCCATTAGGCCATTTCTCGTGATTTATCATCAGTCTCCATATAGTCAAATTAAAACAAATTACAATTCTTGTTATTGTTCGATACCTTACAGTATTATTATTATTAAAACTTCAAATCCAAAATACAAGAGCAATGCAACATAATGCAGCCAGAAGAATGTTAAGATTAATTTGTTATTAGACACTCAAGAATAATAAAATAATTTCAGAAAATTTTAATTGCTATTTTAATAATATAAATTATAAAATTAAACTTTCTGTAAAGATCATAGTTATTCTCTAAGGAATTATTAATCTACAGAATTTAAATAAATCAAATTTTAAAATCAAAAGTATTTATTTTTTTAAATTCAACTATTTAATTAACTCAATTACACAAATGTTATGTATATGTACTTAATATATATAATTATATACAAATTTTATTTATATATTTATATCTATAAATAACTAAGCATTTTCTGACTTACTATAGGAAAGAGGATTTTAAACTTCCATGAATATGATTAGATGGAAATAATTTTTAAGCATTTGTTTTAAAGAATATTCAGAATTTAATTATGATCTATAAATTACAATCCATATACAATAGAGAGAATTAAGCTCCTTAATAATAATATAAAATAGAAAACTTTGTTGCAATTCCATAATTGAATCAATTTTACCTTTTCTGTGATCGAACTAGATTTATTTCAGTACAAATACTATTTTTTCATGGAAAACTGTATGATAAAAACTGATGTGAATGGGTATTTGCACAAAAGTAAAATTAGTCTAAAATTTTGAATTATTTAGATAATTTATAAGGGCTGCCGAGAAAAATTTTCGGGCCCGAAACAAGTCTGTGATCCGGATTCCACTTAAAAAAGTGCATCACTTTGGTTTAATAAAAATTTTTAGTTACATACTGAATCTCATAAAACTATATTTTTTTCTGTGTGCGTAACACAACTTTCCACCAAGTTGGTACTAAGCGATAAGTTATTCCAGTGCCCACCATGGGTTACCTATACCTGAGTGAAATTAGCCGTCAGGTGAAGGATGTGGTTCAGTAGGTAGATCTAGATCCATTTTGAATAACTTTGGAAGTATGAGACCGAGAACTAAACCTGGATACACCAGGCACAGTATGCTCCTACCACGGCCATCCAATCTAAATTCGACCTTTGGAACTGTTTGATAAGTAATTTTATACTTATCAGTGTTATATATATAAAATAGTTTATTTTGGCACAACTGCTTTGGGTGGTAAACAATGCGCCTACGAACTATTGGATACATTATGTGACACATCGAGGCCTGACGGTTGGGCCCTCTTCAATGCCGGGCCCATGACAAGAGTCTCGGATGTCACCCTCTCTCGGTGGCCCTGAATTTATATATACCACCTGGGTGAAGGCCTGCATGCAGCGCGGGCCGAGGTCGGGCGACAGGGTCGAAGGCATGGCGCGGGACTCCCGTGGGACGAGGCGGCGGGACGTCCACTGTCCCGCCTGCCGGGCAGAATGTCCATGCCCCGGCGCACCGTCTTGTCTCTCTCTGCCTGGCTTGGCAGGCAGCGGCAAGAAACCCGGCAGGCTGGAGCAAGCGAGCGGGGGAGCGGCGGGTCCAGAGTATTCCCGGGTAGTAGGCGCATGCATGACGCAGCGCCGTCGCCAAGCCGAGGAGCACACATGAGTATTGCCATCGACCCGTCCGTCAGCGCCTTCTTGCGCAGTCCCCATGGCCTGCTGATCGACGGCGAGTCCGGGCCGGCGCGTTCCGGCGCCGACATGCCGCTGTACGACCCGGCGACCGGCGCCGAGCTGGCGCGCGTGGCCCGCGCCGGCGCCGAAGACGTCGATCGGGCGGTCGCCGCCGCGCGGCGTGCGTTCGAAGGCAACTGGGCAGGCCAGCGCCCGGCCGATCGCGAGCGCCTGCTGCTGCGACTGGCGGAACGGATCGAGGCGCATGGCGAGCAACTGGCGCAGTTGGAGACCCTGAACAACGGCAAGTCGATCAACCTGTCGCGGGCCCTGGAGGTCGGCGCCTCGGTCGAGTTCATCCGCTACATGGCCGGCTGGGCGACCAAGATCGAGGGCCGCAGCCTCGCCCTGTCGATCGCCGCGGTCCCAGGCGCGCGCTACCGGGCCTACACGGTGCCGGAGCCGGTGGGCGTGGTCGGAGCCATCGTGCCGTGGAATTTCCCCTTGCTGATGGCGATCTGGAAGATCGTCCCGGCCCTGGCCTGCGGCTGCACCGTAGTCCTCAAACCGGCCGACGAAACCCCGCTGACCGCCCTGCGCCTCGGCCAGTTGTGCCTGGAGGCGGGGATTCCACCAGGGGTGGTGAACATCGTCACCGGCACGGGCGCCGAGGCCGGCGCGGCACTGGCGGCGCACCCGGGCATCGACAAGCTGGCGTTCACCGGCTCGACCCCGGTGGGCAAGCTGATCGGGCATGCGGCGGTGGAGAACATGACGCGTTTTTCCCTCGAACTCGGCGGCAAATCCCCGGTGATCATCCTCGATGACACCAGCCTGGACATGGCTGCCGCCGGTTCCGCCGGCGCGATCTTCTTCAACCAGGGGCAGGTCTGCACCGCTGGTTCGCGCCTCTATGTGCAGCGCAAGCGTTTCGACCAGGTGCTGGAGCGCCTGGCGGCCATCGCCGGCGACCTGAGCATCGGCCCCGGCCTGGATCCGACCACGCAGATCAACCCGCTGGTCTCGGCCAGGCAGCAGGAGCGGGTGCTGGGGATGATCGAAAGCGGGGTGGCTGAGGGCGCCAGCGTGGTCTGCGGCGG
>AYEL01076748.1:0-21521 GCA_000484575.1 Olivierus martensii
TCGTATATTGTAGACTGAATTCTTTGAAATTACTTATTTCAAATTCTGTACCTTTTTTCAGATTTTCTTAAATACAGTATTTATTGTGTTTTATGATGATAATCATTAGATGACATTTTCAATTGGTCGGATAATTTTGCAGTTGATTCAAATAAATATACGACTCCCACATATCTGAAGCAGAATGATATTTTTTAAATAGCATGTCATAACAGATACTGCAAATTTAGCAACAGCATTAATTTTCCATAACACAATATAACATTAGATATAAAAAATTTATCAATCACAATTAAAATCTCGAGTATTTTTATCCAATAATTAATATTTATGGCACATTATCGTTATTGCAAATAATCATATGAGTTAATCCTCAATTCATTCCTTTGCAATATAAAATATAATCACAAATAAAAAATGATTTTCAGAAGTTATAGTGCAAACTTTGTATTTTCTTTTGTGTTAAATACTTATTTACAATATACTAATCATACATTTTTAAACTATTAAATTGATTATGTCAATTAAAAAATATTTTATTTTTTGAATTCTAAGTACAGAAAAATCTCAATAGTTTAAGGCGAATGTTATTAAAAAGCTCACTTCGTGAAATAAAAATATGTTGCATAGAAAAAGTGTAACAATTTTGTGAATTGCATTAAATAATGACCATTGAAACTATAATTGTGTGACAAACACCAAAATGCAGATTGACATTTATGGCACTATTGATAGTTCTATTATATATATAATCAATCAATGCAAAAGGTGGCTTGTCAGGTACCACTTAATAAAAATAATATGATGTATATAATCATCATATCACAATTCCAGAGTATAAATACTACTACAATTCTCATCATCTTTCAGTAATTAATATATACAGAAAAAGTTTTAACAAAGGTAAACACCTAAAACACGTAAACATAACGACATACACTGGAATCGATCATTTTTCTCTGTTTTTTAAATTTAGTTCGGTAAAGTGTATCATCTCAGACTATACAAAATATTGATCAAACAAGCTCAAACTATCAAGATTGTACTGTAGTTACAATTCAAATCACTCGATCACTATTTAAAAAATTTAACTTTCGTTTCGAAATTTTGTACATTTATATAATTACAATTGGTAGCATAACTATAGTTAAATTGAGATCATAAAAGTTTTTTCAAACTTACTCATTTTACTCAGATAATTTGAACAATTTTTTGTACCTATTCTAGTGCCCACAAGAAGTCCAACTTACGACGGAGTTGCATTAAAAAATTTCAGCTGTAGTTTGAATCAGTCGTAATTT
This sequence comes from Olivierus martensii, assembly GCA_000484575.1. NCBI lineage: Eukaryota > Metazoa > Arthropoda > Arachnida > Scorpiones > Buthidae > Olivierus > Olivierus martensii. The sequence goes on from AYEL01076748.1 coordinate 1,302, forward strand.
GGAACACAATTCTCCATAGGTATAATGTTATAAACAGAAATTGTGTTCCCTAACCACCAGAATTCAATATGTTTTTAAAAAGTGGGATCATATAGTAATGTTGAATAAATGCTGTTCATTTTTTATAACGAAGAAAATATATATCTTGTCTACCAGCACTTTATATAGATAAAAACAAAAATGGAATGTATAAATTATATTTGTTTGTCTAAGTTTCTACCGTCTGCATGATGATGACATAATAAGTAATTGATTATTATTCTGGGAGAATCCCCGTTCAAATCTGGATCTTATACATCCAGTTTTTCAGTAGGGATCAATGGCAGGACTAGATCCAAATCTTTAAACCTTCTGGTTGAATTCATGAGTATTAGCTAATCTATGATAGTCTCTAAAATGGCTGCTGTTAAAGGTATCCCATGATTTTCAGCAGCTTAATTCAAACTAATCTGAGCAAGTTTCTAGCAAAAATATGCAATTATTTTTTAACTCCACTTCTCACCATTGGCTAATAACTATATAATGGAGCTGTTCAAGGCCTCATCTACAAACTACCCATAACTATGAGAATGTCAACAGCATATTGTGAGTCAGTGGTGACTAACTTTTTTAGGTTTGAGGGCTACTTTCATTTCAGGAATCACTGGTGGTCTATTTTATAGACCCAGGAGTGGCCAAGCTTCATATCATTAAGAGCCATATAGGAGATTCTCCAATACTTGAGAGATGCAATCAGGTTTTTTTTTGGATCAATAAGAGGCATATTAGTTTTTCCATGTAATCTTAACAATGGTTTCGAAATTATTTATTATATATAGGTTGACATTCAAAAATCCAGATTATTCAGTATTCTGGCATGAATTTCAGGAATGTGTTTTCAAATTTCCCCACACTGTTGCATCACTATTTTCTGGATATTCTGATATACACCATTCTCAGTTGTTTGGTGTTACTTGCCACGCTAACACACAGCTATGCTCATTCCTACTTTTTTTTTTAATATTTATTTGCTGTTGTTTAGCCCAGTTATGGATTCAGCAAAGAAGAAGCTTGCCACGCTAACACACAGCTATGCTCATTCCTTCTTTTTTTTTTAATATTTATTTGCTGTTGTTTAGCCCAGTTATGGATTCAGCAAAGAAGAAATGTGGCATAAAACGTAAATATCGATCGCAGAGAGAATGGAAATACTAAAAAAACTTAGTAACAGTGTGTCCGTGCGAACCATTTGTGAAACGTACGACTGTAAATGTAGTAATTTTCTATTAAATATATAAAGCATATATAAACCTTCAATTATCTGGCACGAACCATTTGTGAAACATACGACTGTAAATGTAGTAATTTTCTATTAAATATATAAAGCATATATAAACCTTCAATTATCTGGCATATTCAAAATCCGCCACTCCTCAGGTACCGGAGTTGCCGGATTTTTGAATGTTTACCTGTATATTCATATACAGGTAAACATTTATTTCATTTAGATGTTTACTACTCTTTATTATAAATAAATAAATTACAAAAATATTATTTTTAAAATTAAGTAGGTATTTGCTCCATATTATTAACTATTAACTTTCATGCTGTGGAACCACATTGAATGTACCAAAGAGCCGCAATTTGGCCACCATTGTTATAGACTATACTATATTCTATAAAGTAGATTGCCAGTGATTTCAAACAATAACAACAATTTTCGATACAAAAAATATGACAGACCACCACGGGCTACCTTTCATGACTGATTAGTAGACTGTGCTCGACACACAGATCAATGCCCATGATTGAATTTAAATTTAAACAAGTGAATTAATTATTCATGATTTCATTGCAGACATTTCAGGAAATATTTTTGAATTGAAACAAAATCATTGAAGACTAGCACAGCCAGAATTTTACTTTTGTATTATTGGATACTAAAAAGGAAAGTAGCATATAAGTAATTGGCATTGCAGTGCTCACAATAAGCCTCCCACAGCTTAGATATCGAGAAAGAATCTGAAGTTATGAGACAGAATTAAATATGAATACTCCACGATGAAAAAACACAACACTTCCTTGATGACTGCTTGGCCATGTGGTCGATTAGCTGCCCCATTATTGCAAAATCATTGATGACAGCTGTCATAAGTACAAATCTTCATCATAAATAATCATTGTCATAAGTACAGATTTGTTTTAAGTTGGGCCATCATAAGTCAGGGATCTCCTATACTTGCAAAAATTATTTATAGTGATGCTACCATTCACAAATTGTGTTAATTTATTATACTAAAAAATCCCAGTTTGTTTAATCAAAATTTATCTATAAATATTAACAAAATTTAATATTAAATCATCTTTGGCACACTATTTTCATGCATTCTGCATTAATACTTTCAATACAGTATGTAAATAATACAACTTAATTATAAAAAACAGTTCACAAAAAATTTTGAAATCAAAATTGAGTATATGTTGATGTATTAAGTATATTCACAATTGAATGCTTCAAGGACAAAGTATTTGATTTATAGGAATGACGACAAAAACGTTTCTTGTATCCAAAATGTTACTTATAAAAATTTAACAAATATTAAATTCATTATTAAATGCTCCACATTGTATTTCACATTTAGTTACACGAACAGAATATATAAAAATATATATTTCATTCTTGTCTTGGCTTCAAATATATGTCAATAATTGGACTAAAAAAATAAGTACTTCTATAAACAAAACAGGGATAAACATCAAAATAGAAAAAGATTAAAAAAACTTGTTTAGTACAAATGTGATGACAATTTTCAACGTCCCAACTTCTCAGGAAGTTGTTTCTAAAGTGCCATAATGAATAATATAATAATCGTGATAATACATTAATATACATAGAGGTTGGCCAATTATTAATGAGATCCACACTGCTATGTTCCCATACTGATTGTGAAGAAAACGAGATACGAACATAGCAAAAGGTACCTGTTTTCAAATAAAATTTAAATTAGCAAAATATATAGAATCAAAATTAAAAATTCTTTTAGAAAATTAAAATCGCTTCAAATACTTACTTGTCCAACCATTCCAGTAAATGCCCATATCCTGAACATTCTTAAAGGTACACTGACCAAATACTGAAAAATTAAAATACATTTTTAGTTATTACAATTATCAACTAATTTCAGTATATTACTGTACTTGATTTAAGCATGAAATATGAATTCAATTATTTTCTTTAAAACAATATGGATATTCCCTAGTTTATGCAAAAAAATTAGGTCAAATTTTGCATAACTTTTTATTATACTCTTTTATTTTTCTAACTTTTAAATCAAAATATCCCAGAGCTAGGTGAACTATAGTGAATACACTTTGTGATGTTATAGCGACATGCTCCCTAACTGAAAGGGAGACAATATTATACACCTAGCCCTCGATTTGCACGGTACTTAATTTACACGGTTTTTAAATGAAAACAAAAAAAAATTTTATTTTGGTTTTATTTTGATTGTTTTGCATTATGCCATTTATAAATTAAAAAGTATGATATAGACAGGTTTTGTGGGTTTACAAGTTTGTGGAAATTAATAAAGAGTGAATACAGCTATATTTCGTATAGTCCAATTTAAACAAAACAAAATAATCTTGTTTCACTATAACTAAATTCAATACAACAAAGAGTGAATACAGCTATATTTCGTATAGTCCAATTTATTTACACACCGTAGAGATTAATAATGAGTGAATACAGCTATATTTTGTATAGTCCAATTTATTTACACACAAACAAACAAAATTTCTATATTTCATATAGTCCAATTTATTTACACACAAAACAAAATAATCTGTATAGTACAATTTATTCACACAAAACAAAATAATCTTGTTTCACTATAACTAAATATTCCAATAAAGACACAAAACAAAATAATCTTGTTTCCCTATAACTAAATTCAATACAAAATAATTACACACAAAATAAAATAATTTTGTTTCACTGTAACTAAATTCAATACAAAATCCGATAATATCTTATACAATATCTACTTAGTCCACTTTCGCTTTCACAATTTATCGCTTACTATTAACTTTTACTGTCCAAGTCGCTTTCACAATTTATCGCTCACTATTAACTTTTACTGTCCAAGTCTACAGTTCAACTAAACTCAACTCAGCTTTACAGCTCGCCTATTTACGTTTGAATGCTTTTATTGTTTTTATTTATATGGAATATTGCTAATTTGTTTTTTACTGTATTCTATGTTAATTAATGTTTATGTTTTAATAACCAAATATAGAGCACACTTGGCAGTAGTGACTTCAAAAGTATTTTATTCCACTCTCTCTTTTTTTATTATTCAAAACAATTTCATAATTTAACTGAAATATATGTATATATAAGGCTGTATCATACTTACTTTCTACTGCTTTTCTATCTTTTAAATATCATAATTTGTATTATCTTATCTTTTTTTTTTTTTTTTAATTATCCAAAAATAAAAGATGCGTTTGGAAATTAGCTGTTTCTAAAATTGCCTGTATAGCTATTTAAATTATCGTAAGATAAATTATCTGTATGATTGTTTTTCAAATTTATCTAAATAATAATAAGCCAAATAACGAATTAAGTTTAAAAGCTTTATTAAAGTTGATATTATTACTATTTAATATATGTATAAGCAATATTATAATTGAAAAATTAATTTAAATAAAATGAAAGTTATGTGTATGGAATAACAATGAAAAATCATAACCATGATTCGACATTAGAGATATTTTCTTCTAAATCATAATCATTATGACTTTTTATTAGGGAAAAATAATATTTAAATTAATAAAGAGATTATTTTAAAATCATTATAGTAAATTTTTATTCACGGTTATTGTTAAAAATTAAAATTTATGGCTGTATATATTTTTGCTGCAAAAGTACTTTTAAGAATGATTTGTTTTAATTATTATTATATTGTGTTTCTGAAAAGATAATTCTTTCTTAGTATCAATCTCATTTCCTACCTTTCCAAATCTATTTATAGTATAGTGTTAGATTGCTGTCCATATTTCAGTCATTTCCTCTTTCGATTCATTCTCACCTCGTCCTCTTCCTATTATCTGTAATTCTTCTTACTATCGTTCTTATTTTATTTTTATTTTTTGGTAATTTAAAATCTTTAATAGGCGATATTTAAATCAGAAATAGTATTTTAATTTCCTTTGGTCCATTTTTTGCCGGTAACACTTTTTCCATTATCAATTTTTAATACAATACAATATATCGCAATTTATTTATTTTTAGTCGACGCAGCATTCATTAAATTTTTTTTGTTTTGATAAAATTCTGTTTTTACATAAAATTCTCCTATTGTTTCTCTATTCGTTCGACTTCTGATTTTCTCCTCTTTCAAAATCCTATTATCCGAAAATCTATCATTCTCTCGCTACGTCGGATAACTGTAATTATCCAATTGAAATAGCCAAAGAAAAGACAAATAGACTAGACTGCCTTGTTTTCCACTTTTACTGTTCTCTATATGTATTTTTCGAAAGGAAAATATCTTAAATAAATTATCTTCTATTACGAATTGTTGATATTAATTTTGTTTATCTTTACATATTCGCATTGTTATCTTTATCTAATATATAAATTTTTACGCTTATATTTAAAATTAAAAATATCTGAAAAATTCTTTCAAAGAAATGTTTAATTATTAGATTGCTGTCCATATATTATATTATTATATATTCAAATATATAATGAAATTATTATAAAATTCAATATTTTAAAACAATTACCATACTCGAAATAATGATTATAATCAATATTGAGAGAAAGATAAAAAAAAAATATCGATTTATTTAATAAAAGTTTAAGAAAATATATAAATATAAACTTTTGTAATCAAAAATATCTATTGTTTCCATTGATCTAGTTGCCAAAAACATTTTTTTTTTTTTAATTCTAATAATTTAATATTTCGACATGTGAAATAAATGGTGACCTGACGTCTCTGTCTTATTTGCGTCGAATTCAGACTGTAAAAAGCCAGACATTTATTTATAATAATTATTCAGGAATCAATGAACTCTTAGAAATAATTAAACTAAATCCGGTAATGATCACATACTGTACAGTATTTTAATAGTACTGACTGTGAGGAACGAAAGTTTATTTTAAAATGATTAAATTCAAGAAAGTACGCTTTCTCGAGTTTCTCGAATTGGTGCAATCTGGATTCCTCCAAATTCAAATGTTTAGCTTTTAAGTAGTTATATATAAACATCATTCTATTTATGTATCGGAAGAATTATTAGACAATATTCAGAGGTATTTAGAATTTAAGTTATCGGAATCGAAATTTGAGTAAATTTCCCAATAAATGATAAGATAGTGCATCTATTTATTCGGATTTGTAAAAAAAATAACATTTTTAATAAAAATACAGAAATTAATCGAAGTAAAAGAATGAAATTTTTAACTTTTCAATTTCGAATATTTTGAGCCAATATTAGCAAAAATGTAAAATTTATACCACGAAAAATTTGAGTTAAATAAGCGTACCATTTCCGATTCTAAATAAGGTTATTAAATCACTAATAGGACATTTTTAATTCTTTATTAAAATTCAGATATTAAATACCCCATGCCAATATTGATCTTATATTTTACCAAATCTCTTAGTCAATGACAGATCGAAGAATAGGCTACTTAAAAAATTTTATTAATTTTTATTTTTTATTCATTATTTATTATTATTATCTATTCATTTTTTCTTTGCAAATAAAAAATTGTTTTCTGACATTGGAAATGTTTAATATAAGAAATGAAACACTTTTTATACGATACAGAAAAGCTTACAATTAATGAAAATACTGATACGTAATAAAATGTATTATAGTATATTGTTTATAGAAGTAATTTATCGGGCTGCATAAACAGGCGCCAGCAGACTGTCTATGCAGACCGCGGCCCTCCATTGACTAGTTGGCAGCCCGCTTCACCATGTGTTATTTTAACAAGTCACACAATCAATAAAATATTATTTGTAGTTTTGAACAATTATGGTCTATGCAGTCCGCGGCCCTCCATTGACTAGTTGGCAGCCCGCTTCACCATGTGTTTATTTTAACAAGTCACACAATCAATAAAATATTATTTGTAGTTTTGAACAATGCATTTTCAAATATTTTTCTGATGTGAATTTATTTTTACATGATAATGTTTTTAAATTATAAAGAAAAAATAATAATCATATTTGTAATAATAAACATTTTTTTATTTTTACTATATTTATGTGTATGAAATAGGTAATTTAAAAATTGTACACGAGCACAAAGTAGCACTGCTACTTAACTAATGAAAATTTAAAATCTATCTTGCGTTTGGCTACTACAAATGTCGAACCTAACAAAAAAAATTGTTAAATTAACGCAAATAGTACGCATCCAATTTAAAATTCTTTGTTTACTTTTGATTACGTTTCTTTGTAACATGTAATTAATAAACATGATATGATATGCAACTTTCGTAGTTTTTTTTTGGGTGGCCCTCCTATAAGTCACAATGAATCTATGCGGCCCTTAGTCTTAATAAGTTTGTGCATCACTGGCACAGATAGATTACTGTTAAGTGTTCGATAGGAATCCCGTGTTACAATGAAAACATTAAAATTATATAATGTTTGATAAATTGATAAAAATTAAAATTGACAAATTACGAAAGTTGAAGCAAATTCGATTTATAGAAGATAAGTTCTATGTAGCGTACAAAATGTGTTATGAAAAACAGAAACTCGTCGTTAATCGATTTTAATCGGAATTAAAGAAATAATTCTCGATAAATGTCTTCGATATCGAATTTCGTCAAAAGTAGTACGACCGTTTTCGACCGACACATACGTACGAAATATACAAAATACTATACTGTATAATAAAGAGACAACTATATTTGAGTTTTATTTATAGACTTGGTGAAAAAAATTCGTAATATAGACCACGCATGTAATACTCGTTCACAAGTATGCTCTAGCATTCACCAGGTTCGGGGAAAATATTATTGTATTTGAAGAATACCGGGAATGCATTCTTTAGAAATAGTAATATTGTAATTCCTCTTATGAACGAATTGATAGAAGACAAAGGTCTAATAATGCCTACTGTTCGATACTTCCGAATTATGCGTAAAAGTAGCCTAAAAATCGCCAAAATCCCGATATACAAACTGCATAAACAACATTGATGCAGGCGTATGATACATAAATGTATAAATAAATGATGATGCGGGAGATGATCCTACGTTAATTTCAAATATTCCCATGATGGACGAAATATTCGAAACAATAGATTTCATCTGTTATTTTCGAAATTTGTATATAAGAGATTCGTTTATAATAGAATTTTGCAATATACTCTATATTGAATAATTTAAATTAGATATGGTTTTCCCATACACTGCGCTTATCAGCGCCCGAATTAACCTCTAGCCGGAAGACAAAATTTAAATTGGGGGCCTATTTATATAAGCTGCTTCTAAAGAAATCTTAAATAATGTCATTTTAAATTTTTATTAAGAATAGAGAATACAAGTACTAATACAATAGTAACTGTATAATAAAAATAGATTCTGATATAACGAAAAATATATATAATTATAGTCATTAATCAGCCTTTAAAAAATTTTTCATTTTCGGGTTTTCATTTCAGGAAATTGATCAATAATATCTTCGTAATCTAACCGTTAGAGAATATCTTTTTCTATAGCAAACATTGCTAAAAATCTTAGCCTTTCCTGTCCTATTGAATTTCTTAAGTAATTTTCTACTCGTTATAAAACAGATCTCTCTCCTGTTGCATTACTTACAGTCATAGTTAAGTAATTTCTTAACAATATTTCGGTATTAGGAAAAGAAGATGCAATGTTATTTTTATGAACTGGTACATATCGTTCGGGCTTCGCAACTTTTGTTTCCTCGCCATTAAAATAAATTGTGTCAGCTCATAGTCTAGTTCTTCAACATCAATGTCATTGAAGTAAACTTTTTTTTATTTCAGTTGTATAATCCGATACATTCTTAAAATTTTCAAATTCTGTAAAAATACTTGAAATATTTTGTTAATTTCTTGATATTTTTGGAATTTCGTATCAGTTTCGCTACAAATTTTGTCACAAATAACATAGAATGTATTTATTTCAAAGTCTGCTTACATTTTTTATTTTACTTTTTTTAAGTTTATTATTATTTATTTTTTATATTTTCTATACTGAAATCGGGCCCTAGATATTTGTCTTATTTGTCTATTGGTTAATCCGGCGCTGGTGCTTATAAATGGAAATGTGTTTCCAAGGACAAATTTTTACTATGTTAATCTAATTTAAACCTCATTTAATTATTTAATAAAAAATAATAAATATGAGAGTAATTGAAGTAAAAGACTTCCAGACATTAAATGAGGTTTAATCTAATTTAAACCTCATTTAATTATTTAATAAAAAATAATAAATATGAGAGTAATTGCGCACGTCTGTAAATTATAGCTGCAGACAAATGAAAAATACCGCTTGATGAATAATATGTTACTGCCATTGTTTATCATAATTATGAGCGAAATGTGGTTGTTTTAGGAATTTAGGAAATATGAAATTAATTATATTGTAGAATTTTCGTTTAATAATTTTATATTAACTATCAAATAATGAGAAACTTCTTACTATTCAAAACAAATAAACAAAACTTTGCAATGTTTTCGTAAGTCACTATTCAAACCATCTTCGAAACGGAAATGTTTTCAATTATTAGTAGTCTAGTCGGCTGGATAACCGCTTGGTAAAATGTTCGCTCTCTACTAAAAGAATCTGGATTCAATTCCTTCAGTTTTTCGGAATCAATCCGGAACTCCAACTTCGCCAGCTTTCACTCGGCGCATATCAGTCAGCCCGTAATGACAGTACCAGTTCTGAAACTTTTAGCGCCCCGAGCGAAAATTTTTGTTGCGCCTCTCAAGTCGTCAGTTTTTACGATGAGCGTAAAAACTAACGACTTGAGGGGGCGCAACGGTGAATGGACTGAGCGGCCGCCATCGATATAAATACATGGATAGCTCATTTAACTGCAACAAGTGAAACCGTCCCGCTGGTGGGGTAAACCAGAGCCTGCCCAAGGCACGATGCAAGTGATGCACAGCATCAGGGCGCCACCGTATGGGGGCGCCTTACAAGATTATTTAGACACTATTGTCTTTAAAAAATATAGAAAGCCGCTATAAAAGAACTTTGCAGCAGGGCGCCGACTACCCGAGGGCTGGCTTTTGGGTAAACCAATGCAGCAACGTCGTAAAACGACGATATAGCAAATTGACGTTGTTTAGGTGGCCAGAGGTATCCCATATATGTTAGTAAGTATGATGACCGGATCAAAATAACTAATAAAAAGGATGTAATACTCTAATGTGCACTATTATACCATGTAACCCCACCACTTCAGTTTATTTTTAGAATAATTACCATTTAAAAGAAAGTTATCAACTTATTATAGTAATATGCTTGATTGCCAGAAAATTTTTATTTTCACAAATATATATCAAACAAAAAATTCATCAAAATTCGCAAATAATAAAAGTGTATTTTGTTAAATTCTGAATAATAAATAGTCCCACAATGGTTTATTTATTCATTTATAATGCTTGATAGTAAACAAGTAGCAAATAAATATTTTGGTGCTCTCGATTCAAAATAATGTGGCAATATCAGGCAAAAAAAAACGAAGAAAACAAGCTTTCATTTATTTTTTTAACTATGTTTACGTTGTTTCAACGTAATTCTGAATGACATAGATTTAACTTTATGTGCCAGTATTTTGTATATAATTAGTGTATAGTCGGAAAACTTTTTAAAATATATATTACTTAGATATTCAAACAAGAAAGTTATCAAGATTTTCGATTACACAAAGAAAATAAATAAAAACTCTGTGTATTTGAGTTATCGATATTCGCTGTTGAAAACATACAGTATTGTGTTTAAATTTTTAAAATACAAAACTCTCACTAATCCTGTTATAGTTAATCCAGATGTCGGATAATCCGGAACAAAATATGAAAAATTCATTTCGAAAGAGATTATTTACTCTCTGTCAATGGATAAATGTACAGTATTGTCTTTTTATAGTTTTTAAATAGATGCTCTATAGCAGGCTGTCCAACCAGCGGCCCGCATGCGGCCCACCGCTGTAATGAATGCGGCCCAATATAAAATCGTGAATTTCTTTAAAATATTGAGCTTTTTATGTACTTATTTTTTAATTTTTGAAATTCGTCGTAACAACATCAAATATCCCACTAATAAAGAAAAAGAAATTTGTTTCATTTTTTAAATAAAAATATATAAAAAAATAATGAAGATAATGAAGTTTTTATTATTTAAATACCTATCAACATTTCCTATTTCCATTTTCTAAAATATTTCTTATTTCAGTGATTAAAACTTCTTGACCTGATCAATCATTTAAAAAAATTTCTGAACGAAAAAAGTCAAAAGATTGTTATGCTACGACATTTTTTTTTGTATATTTTACGCCCCCTTTCCAATCAAGAAGATTACTAAGGGGGCCGACATTTTTGTTATGATGATGGATATCACATATTGTACATAACTTATTAACTTTTTTGTTTGCTTAATAACTATCGTCAAAATTTGAATATTTTATGTACGGCCCAAGATAATTTTTTCTTTAAATGTGGCCCAACGAAACCAAAACGTTGGACATCCCTGCTCTATAGTGATACTGTTTTTTTATTCATATTTATCAGCAGTCTCTTTAACATTAAATTTTCCATTTAATATTTTAAGTTTTTGTCTTTTGCTTCACTAATTCAGATAGTCTCATACCTCAATTAATTTAATTAGCGAGAGTTTATTGTATAATAATAAAATAGATCATAAAAACCATTTTAAAACAATACTAATAATTAAATTCTGCTTAAATATTCAATTCTTGATTTTTATTTAAAGAAAATTCAATATTAAAATTCAAATGCAGTAAATTGATTTTCTAATAAATCATTAAATTTATCAATCCAACTAATCTGATTGACCGGAAGTCTTACTACCTTCTTGGCTCGTATGAAACAATTTGATTGCTTCAATCCAATCAAAAATATTTAATATGTAAAAAAATAAGCCAAGACAGTACTAAGAAATTAGGATATTATAATTTAGAAATAGCTACTTTGGTTACTTTATTTTCTTAAAGCATCAACCAAGTAAACACATCTAAATTGTTAACGAATATTGTAATTTTTTAGTACAGGTTGATCATCAAAAATCCGGCAATCAATATTCCGGTTCCATCAGTTTTTTGACATAATATCGGAACGCATTTTTTAAATTTACTTCGTTGGTTACGCCATTGTTTCTGGAGGCGCCGTTTATATTTCGACGGACCTGTACTCCAGAATGAGATGTTTGGTCATGTTTGCAATCAGGGTTGCCAGATTGGCTTTTTTAAGACATGGCTGGCGTTAGAAATTTTTTTTACATTTTGGCGTTTTTGTTTATTGGCACTATATATAAAATCTTTTAACTTTTTTCGAGGATACAGTAACGAATTAAAATTTTGCAGAACTATTTTATTTAGTTGAATTAAAATTCTGAGAGACTATTTCATTTAGTTGAATTAACATTCTGTAGAACTAGTCTTTATGTAGTTATTGAACATTAAAATTTTATTTGCTTTTCATTTAGCGTTTAATTTTATTTCTTTAAAGCACTATACAAGTAGTCCTTTTCTGTTAAATATATACATCAAAAATTTGGCGATCCTCAAATCTCGAAGTTGCCGGATTTTTGACTGTCAGCTTGTACTGTACTTGGCTTAATTTTTACATATTAGATGTTTTGATTGAATATTATTTATATTTTAGATGAAGACCGTTCTTCCGAGAGAAGCATTATACAACATATTAATGTATTGGGTCATTCCATTTTAAATCAGCCAATGGTGGTCGCTGCATGATTTTTGATTTTGATAATTCTAAAATAAAATCTATTTTCCAAAATTTTAAAAAATATCGAAAGAAGATTTTCTATATATATGAAATAACTTTATTATCTATAGTATTGTTTAAGTAACCCAATGAATTTTTAATATATTAATCTTAAATAAATTATGCATCTTTATTGTAATTATAATACAATATCCCAAACAGCACTGATTCAATTAATATTCCTATTTTCAGAACTCAAGAATTGAATAAGATATGGATAATTATTTTTTTGCTTCTCTACAATACTAGATTCAATAGTTATTGTGGTTGACTAGCTTTCTGCTCCATCAGTTGTAGCCAAATTTCTTTTAAACATTTAGTTTGATTTCCTATTGTTTAATGCACTATCATTTAATACTTTTGTAAAAACTAAAAATAATACAAAAATTTTGTACACAATTTCTTTGAAACTTTTTAATAGATATACATTTCAATAAAAATTAATAAGAAAAAACTATTTGAATTTTTCTTCTTTATTTTATTTATGAATTAAAAAAGAAAATTAATTAAAAATAGATCTTGATAATAAAACATATCAATTAAAAATTGCTATTGTAAAACTTTTTTTGATTCAAAATAAACAGAGATCACAAAAGTGATGCATTCAAAAATTAATAAAAATTTCAAAAAGTAAATTATTTGATAACAGTTTTGAAATCAAAAAATAATAAAGTTTATAATGCTTACCTTCAATACTGTCTGCTGTGGAACGCTTCAAGACACTTTGATCTAAACTAAGAAAGCGACGAATGTGTGCAGCTGCCTAAAATTTAATTTAGAAAACAAAATTGTTTTCATAGTATATTTGAAAAACTCAAAAATTTATAAATAAATAATCAACCTGCTCATAGTATTCATTTTGAAGTGCAGTTTGTACACCATCAGTACAAAATTTTAGATCTAAAATATCCTCCACTCTTTGCATGCATTCTGTTACCCTTCCCTTTATATAAAAATATATATATATATTAGAAATAATTTAAACTGAAAAATTTTAATTTAATACTTGCCTTTGTAAGATCTAATTTTTTAACTTTGCTGCTGATATTTTCAGCAAGGGATGATGTGAATGATATAAGATTAGATAACTGCTCTGAATCAGAATGTACCATCTGTAAATTTGGCCTATTAATTTTAAATAAATAAATAAGAATATACTTAAAAGAAATCTTCATTTCAGATTATGTATTTCATTTCTCATTCAATAATATAATTTAATATATGAAAAATATGTAAATATTTATCTTTAAACAAGTTTTTTTCTTTTAGGAGAAATAAACACAGTTCAACAGCAGGAAACATTAAATCTTAACCCAGCGCAGGTTAAATGAAAAAAATACATCACAGCGTAGTTGGTTTCGTAGAGACTCCAGGTAATCAATCGCATTATTAAAAACAATTTTTTTTCATTCCTCCAAAAATATTGATTTTATTCCATTCCTATATCTGTTTTCTATCAAATAAAACAATTCCAATACAATTATGTTTATTTGTTGATTTTTTATTGAACTTAATGTAATCTGATCCATTTTTATTATGTAAACAAAGTATCATATTTCAAAATCATCATAAATATTTTGCTGTCGTTAGCAAAATATTTCGGTCAATCTCTACAATGGTAAATCAATCTCTACAATGTAATTGTTTTTCTGACAGTAGACGGTGTGGTCTAGATAATGAGGTGTAAAATTTCATTTCCTGGTAGGGTGATAGAGTGGGTATGTTGCTAAACGAAGTTCAAAGTTTTATTACCTTTTTGTGTAAACAAACAAAAAGCTAACTTTAAATCTCTTTATCTCAAACTTTTTAACTATATAGAAGAATTTTTAAATGATTTGAAGAAATTAATATGTTTTAATGAAAACAAGTGTAAAATTGTGGTCCAAATTAATAATTTATTAATTTTTTTATAAGTTGATATATAATATGCAATTAGCATAGCTGTCTTATTTAAAATTATTTTGGGTTTTCATAACAAAATAAACTCAATATTTGATGTTTTTCTATTAGAAAAGACTATTTCCAAAGTGAAATGTCACATTTTATGTGTTTCTATCAGTGTAGGAACCAGGCGCTAATGTCATTTTTGGTAGTCAGATATACGTCTATCTTAGAGATTATTTGTTGAATTATTGAGACGATTCTTCTTATTTCTTTCTTTTTTTATTTATTCATGCTAATCTTATTTAAAATTTAGCATATTAGTGATATATATATATATGTGAAATTCTTAAAGAAATTTGTCCGCGAAACCTAAAAACACTGTATTGACGCGTCTCAGTGCATGACGGCACTGTAAAAATTGATTGTTCAAAATAGATTTCAATGAAAATAACTTTTAATAAGAAGTTATCTTCTTCATATTTTTAATTTATCTTTTGAGACACCTGCATAATGCAACTCTTTGTTTGATCATATATTTTCTATTGCATACAATATACTTGAAGAATGTTAGGCAATTAAATGGACATGGCATGCTTGAGGCTGTATTACCGTCACTGGTTTCCCGGGAAATTTCTGGGAGACGTAATCAAACTAAGGGAAAATGCAATAAATATTCTGTATTAATATCATAAGAAATCCTAGTCCTAGTAAAACATATCTAGCAGATATTTTTAATTCACACCACTTTTGAAGTTAGGTAACTCTTTTTTATGATTAAATAAATTTTGAGCTATTTTTTAATTAATTTTTGCAATTTTCTGTTCAAACTATCTGGCAACTTAGCAGAAGAGTCCATTGTTGCTAAATAAGAGGTTGCCAGATAGTTTGAACAGAAAATTGCAAAATTAATTAAAAAATAGCTCAAAATTTATTTAATCATAAAAAAGAGTTACCTAACTTCAAAAGTGGTGTGAATTAAAAATATCTGCTAGATATGTTTTACTAGGACTAGGATTTCGTATGATATTAATACGGAATATTTATTGCATTTTCTCTGAGTTTGATTACGTCTCCCACAAAAATGGAAAAAAAGCCAAACTCACAAATTTGTTATTATTTCAATTTATATTAAATGTAATATAAACCACAAAATTTTCAGATTTTTTGCTGCACTCCCACAAAGAAAATTATCTTCAAAGTTGATAAATTTTAAATTTTTTCCAGGTTTGACCATTTTTGTTGGTAAATTTTAAATTTTTTCCAGGTTTGATCATTTTTTTTAATATCTTGACCATTTTTTTTTAATATGAAGGAATAAAAGAATAAGGTTCATAATTTTATGAAAATGGGTAATGAGAGATTAAGAAAAAACTTTGTTATCTCTGTTTGTGTTAGAGAAGATTAAGAAAAAAACTTTGTTATCTCTGTTTGTGTTAGTGTTAAAAATTTTTTAATATGAAGGAATAAAAGAATAATGTTCATAATTTTTATTGTAAATCTACTTATGCTTGGGTAATGAGAGATTAAGAAAAAACTTTGTCATCTCTATTTGTGTTAGTGTTAAAAACTCTTGTTATGAAAAAATGCAATCTTCCTCTGCAGAGTTTGGAGTGTCAAAACACTAGTTAATCTACTGCAATACTAAGATAACGCTGTCCGAAAACAATAGCAGTGCTATTAACGCTGCTACTGTTTGCGGCCAACGCCCACAGCTATAAATAGTAACAGCGATGTCGTCACATTTGAATATGTGCTAAATTTCAAAGGATAATAGGTTTCTGTAGGACTCCACTGATTTTTTACAGAGAAACTAAAAAGTCAATGGAAAATTGAATTAATGCAAAATAAAGGAATGAAAAAGTTAGAAAGGTACTGAATTTTTGCATGACCTTGAAAATTTTCACAAAGCGCAATAGATGGTGGAGAGTCCCTCAGACGCCACTTCTACAGAGTCAGGTTAAATAAAAAAAAGGGAAATTGCACTATAAATACTGTAAAAGTACTTTCAGCTTTATTAGCCCACTTCAGTTACAGAAATAATTCAAAAACTTTTTTATTTAAGATTTAAGGGTTTCCTGCTATTGAGCTGTGCTTATTCTCCTAGGTGATACATTTCGACAACAGTATTTTGAACTTTGTTTTTTTTTTCTTTTCATAAAATTTCAATTGCAAAGTTTCATATATTTAAAATAAATATTAATTAACTAGTCTGAAAATTCAAAATAAAGATTTTAATTATGAACAATATTCCAATATTATAGGATAGTAGTATCCAAATTTTTAATTCAGATAGTCATCAACTTCCTACAGAGTTCAAACCAAATCATGAGGCATAAGTCAATATAGTTACAAATCAGAAATATTTTAAATTTTTAGATTTCCCACTACCAATATTCATTATGGCATAATTCACTAAAATAATAAATAATTTGTTAGTGCTAAGCCTATTTAATATTAAGAAATTTCAAAATTTAAAACTCTAAATAAAATAAAATATATATTTTTTATGAAATATTTTAATTTAACATCTACTAAATTCGGTAACCAAATCATGAGGCATAAGTCAATATAGTTACAAATCAGAAATATTCTAAATTTTTAGATTTCCCACTACCAATATTCATTATGGCATAATTCACTAAAATAATAAACTTAGTGCACACAAAACTGCAGGAATTAGAAATAAAAAGGATGCTGTTAATACATAAGTCCATTGAGTATTGACGCATTAGAAGTACATTGACCAATCTTAGAACTTAATCAATTATTATTGCTAGCATAAGAGAGGTTGTAAGACAGGGACTATTATAGTGACCTACATGCAGAGCTGGATTTGCATTTTTGGGGGCCCTAGGATGAGCAGTCAGCTCATAGAGCAATAACACACTCAAGTTCATTACAACATATAAACTTTAATTAAAGTACTTTCAGCTTTATCCAAGCCTTCATCAGTAAAAATTACAAATAACACCAAAAAGAATACAAAAATATCGTTATACATTTGAAATGTATTCTAATTCATAAAAATTCTAAAATCGAATAAATATTAAATTTTAATTTTCATTCTACGGCATATTACATCATAACTCCTGGTACAAAAATGAAAAAGAAAAGCCCATCTAATTATTATCTTCATCTTTGTCTACTAACCCATCTAATGCCCTTCAGTAGTACCACTATTACTCCCTATTTATAATAGATCCGTTTGACTTGTATTCTGCGTCTGTTTCTTCGATGCCCTAATCTTACATCTATTTTCCTCGTATTCCCACGCTATACTAACTTTTAATTTTTTCATTATAATTTATAACGTTCAACCCTTTCAATTTTTTAGAGAAAATTTCAATAGTCTCACTATTACTCCCTATTATAAATAGGGAGTAATAGTGGTACTATTGAAGGGCATTAGATGGGTTTTTATTTTTTATTTTTTTACCAGGAGTTATGATGTAATATGCTATAGTCCGAAAATTAAAATTTAATATTTATTTGATTTTAGAATTTTTATGAATTAGAATACATTTCAAATGCATAACGGTATTTAATGTATTCTTTTTGGTGTTGTTTGTAATTTTTACTGATGAGGGCTGGATAAAGCCAAAAGTACTTTAATTAAAGTTTAAATGTTTTAATGAACTTGAGTGTGTTATTGCCTGCTCTATGAGCTGAACATTTTATGGTTTATTTCTTTATGCATTAAACATTTAAATCTTTATAAAAGATTTATAATAGACAGTAGAAGGAGGCAGAAAGTGGGTCCGAGCCCATAAAGACAAATAGATAAAAAGGATATTTAAAATTCATTTACAGTATTAAGTTCCATATCCGTGATGTATAATTAGCTTCAATCTATTTTGTCATGTTTATTCAAATAATGATAATATAATGCAGTGCCGGATTAATTACATACGAGGCCCTAGACACTAGAATTCTTCGGGGCCCTTATTAGAACAAAATGTGCTATATATATATATATATATATAATATTAATTAAAAAATATTTAAATTATTTATTATAAAATAAAAAATTTTAAATATAATAATTTTAGTATAAAGAATAGACTATGCTTTTCATTAAATTATAAATATTTTATTATTAATTAAACTTTGAAATAACAACATTATATAGACAACATCACAATTTGGAAAGAGACTACACAGTAGACTAACAAGAGTAGCAATAACAAAACTATACAGTAATCTATACAAGAGTATACAATGTCTTTTGAAAGTTTTTTTTCTGTATTTGCGAACACAGAAATCATTGATGATGTCATCAAAATCGATTTATTAATTCATTTTTTATTATCGTTCAATTAAAAACAAATTAATTTTCCGGTTCAATAAAATATTATTATCGTTCAATTAAAAACAAATTAATTTTCCGGGGGCCCAGGCTAGCGCCTAGTTGTGCCTATTGAGTAATCTACCACTAACTATATGTAAAATATGGTAATTGGTTCTTGCTTTGTGAGATTCCGGCCATCAGCCAACCTCACAATGAATAACCACAATACTAACTGTTTAAAAAATATTTATTTTCATATTTTACATCGTTGTCCATCATTTAAATTAATAACTTACCAGGAATTGCATCTCATACCATCATCAAACCAACCACCAAATCAAAAGCGGAAGTTGAGTGCCGTTTTTATGTTGCTCAATCACATCCGTTTTTTGCTCTAGCATAATCACTATCATCTTTTTTTCGTTTCCTGTTTAAATCACCATCATCATCTTTTTTTCGTTTCCTGTTTTATCATCAAATGTGTTCTTCCTTTTATCCATTTCGGTACTTTTTAAAAGAGAAAATTCTTTACTATACTGTATGTATACAATAACAAAGCTGAATAATAGTAATGATAAATAACTAATGGCAAAAAGCCCATCTTTCTGATGTTTCATCCCTTCAAAGCCAAGTGACCTTCTTGGACTGCTCCTCGTTCGGTTTTACTAACCGAAAATTAACGGTTCTTGAATTGCTTCTTATCTGGTTTTATTAACCGAAAATTAACAAATTAATGTTAATTTTCGGTTAATACATTATAAAAGGGGAAGGACATTTGTAAGTAAGACTAATCTATGCTTAGAACTTGCATTAATCGAATATTGGTCGCACTAATCGAATATCACATTATTCGAACTCGCACTAATCGAGGTCTACCTGTATCTATCTATATACTTACATACATACATAATCTGTATTTTATATGGATGTATGAAACTTTTTTATTTAAAATCTAAAAAAGATATTTAGGAATATGATATAGAATTTTGTTCAGTATCAGTATGGGCATGTCCCTACGTCGCCCTTTTTTT
>AYEL01076749.1:0-52302 GCA_000484575.1 Olivierus martensii
GTATTTCTCATCAAGTAAACAAATAAACACACCTCCAAACTACCATATTAAAAATTTTTTTTTTCATTTACACATGGTTGCCAATTTTTGAAAACAAAAATAATTTTGATATATTATATCCTATTATTATTATTTTAATGGAATAACTTACAAAAGTACAATAATTTTATTTGTTATAATTTTATAAATATTACTGAAATATTGTACTGTACTTAAATTTTAATTAACTTAAGTAAAATATCGAAAAAAACATATCATTTGAAATACAAAATGTACGGAGCATCGTTGGTACGGAGTATTCTTACGATGATATGGCCAAATTAAAATCACAAATGCTATTCATCAAAAAACAAAAAATACATATACATACGGCCTTAGATCCCTGATGGTCCCAGACGACTATTAAATTGGCGGCCCATAATAAGATGTTTTTGAAGTAACAATGTAAAAAATATGCATGATGGATAGCAAATAATTATATTATATAACTATAAAAGCCATGAGTTCTCAGTTTCAGGTATCTTTCAATTTTCCAACATTCTAAAGATTTAAAAATGTTAAATATTGCTTATGTTATTCACTTCTAACATTTGTTTCAGATAATTTTATATTACAGCACTTAATATGCACTTAATAAAATTTTATTATTATGCACTTAAAATATATTATAAAAACTTACACCCACTAAAACAATTACTTACAATACAAATAAATTAAAAAGCGACTTTTCTCGCTTTAATATTTGCAAATTGTTTATAAGCACTGAATAATCCAATGACTCGACAACTTTACTTTCGATTGATACAAACGCTAAGCTATTTAACCATTCTTTTGTCATATGTGATCGTAAATAGTTTTTTATTAGTTTCAACTTGAATGTATGGACGGGATCGGCCGGATTGGCCGCGTGGAAACGCTTCGGTTTTCCACTCTGAAGGACCGGACACTCTTATCATGGGGTCCGGGCCCGGTCCGTCGATCCCCGTCCTCCACAATCCGTCTGATCCCTCCGCAGGGGTGGGAAACCTGTGGAAGGGCTTGTTTTGCCTGCCACATAGTATTCTACCAGAATGGAGGTGATATCATCTGTTGACCAAAAAAATATATATATGGACGGGTCCATATCGGGATCTTTTTCAAAGATGTATGGATGGATCCAAAAGAATGTTAGTCGATGCTCTGGATAAAAAGCAACAGTTGATTACCTACTGCTTTATGTATAATTTTTTATTGCAGCTGCATTTCTATAGAAAAGCTTATTATATCTCTCTTTTATTCCCGTTTACTTTTCGGTTATGAGTCTTTTATAGCTTTGTATGGCGGCCCTAGGCGACCGTCCAGTTTGCCCATCTCTTATGCCGGCCCTGATATAAACATGGTCCAAAAATGTTTCTTTTTCGAAATAACATAGAATGTAAAAGGATAGGTCATTTGCATAAGTCCTACAAAAGAGCGCAATATCATGGATTATTTCTAGCCATTCACAGACTATCCCATTAGTTTGCATAGTGATTATGATTAATGTGCAGTTTGTTTTATTACAGTTGATTGCAAACTATAGTTTACTACATACATCATAAGACTAATAAGCCTATTAAATGTTATCACAGTATTTATCACAGTAACGTGAAGAACACGACACGAACCCGAGGAAATAGCCTTTCCATTTAGCCTATATCATCACATAGGGAGACAGGGACCAGATCAAATAACTAATATGATAAGCCATACAAAATTGCATTTTGTCTCACTAACTCAATCAATTTTTCGTCTTTCATTACAAATACTATTAAAAAATTAAAACACCAAAATAAACTGAACTAAAATTGAAATTTTGTTTTAAAAAGCGTCCACACCAAGTATGAAACAAACGATGATTGAAAGAGATCCCAGGAAATTATCGTTAGAGACGTAAATTAGACTAGACTATCGATGGAGTAGACTTGTTTGTGGAACAGATGAACTCAGTGTCAATATAAACTACTCCATTGGAAAACGTTGAACAAATTTTCCTGAATATTCGGCTCGTACTCGTGTGCCCTTCACATTACTGTAAAAAATGGACTCTGAATTGTATGCTTTTACATCTAGCATTTTGTTATCTTGAAAAGGAAATATTTTAAGATTCATGTTTATATAGACCTTTTTGCTTTGTTTTAATAAGTAGTAGCTGTGATTTTTTTTTGTCAACAGATGATGCCACTTTCCACTCAGTAAGAGTACTAAGTGGCGGGGTGGATTGGCCGCATGGAAATGCTTCGCTTCACTGGATAAAAAGGAAAGTGAATGTGTTCACCCAGCAGGTGAACGCATTCACTTTCTCCAAGTCGGCCACTCAGCGCCATTCCACACAGAACAGCGCTCTGCATAAGGGAATGGCCAAGCTGGTAAGCACCATAGTGAGTCTTTGTAGCTGGCAACAAAAGTCAATTTCAAACATACAGATTTTTGTCGAATTGACCACACTGATGTAACGCGATTGCAACCAATCACTAAGTGCTTAAACAACTCGCTCAGAATTCACACGAGTTTGATTTTAAGTGACAAACAGAGGCAACAAGTCTGTTCTTGTGGAACTTAATAATGAATTCCAGCATCATTAATAGAGAACTTCTGATTTCAGAAATTCAAAGCAGACCTGAATTATGGCAAGACACACAGAGTTATAATTTGGCATTGAATCAGGCTCACATTTTCTTTTAGCACTCATGATTATTAAATAAACATTTAAGCCACAAAACAATCAAACGTGGAATTATAATTTAAAAATTATGCAAATGATCGAGCAATTCACATATGCACTTGAGAGGCAGGCACTATAACAAATGTTAAGATAAATTTGGTAACATTGGAGCACCTGCCTGCTTGTTTCAGCTTGTCAAATAGTGGTTATTTGAGTCATATATAGGTAATAAGTAGTAAGCGCACTTACATTTCGTATTTATTCTAAAAAAAATAAAGTAAATAATGTTATTAACAATTACAATCTGGACTATAGTGAAGCCTGGACTATGCGAGATATTGCTGTATTGAAAAACAGAGTTACATCGATTTCAATGATATCAGAAAAAATACTGGCTTGAAAGTGATGTACTTGGAAAGTATCTAAAATGAGAATTTATCACCAAATGGTAAGATGGCATGGTGTGCTAGTTCCAATATTGATGTATAGGAATGAATCATGAGTATGATATGAAAGGTTTTTAATAAAGTGGAGAATCAAATATTTTAGAAATGTAGCTGCAGGTTGCAGGCCTCAAGTGTTTCAAATATCAAATTACAAAATGAATGTATTTGATATAGCATATAGATCATTTTGAGGTGGTTTGGCCATGGAAGCAAATGACAAGCATTCATATGTTGAATGTATGGATAATAAATATGGGAAATGGATACCAAGAACAGAATGGAAAAATAGATGAATATTTGAGAATACATAAGTAAGAGTACAAATAAGATGGGAACTTCTATGAAGAAATAACTGTGAAGAAAGGTAGTAATGTATGTAAGGAAAGATATATAGCATTGTTTGATTAAGTATTTATGTAAATTTTGTTTGTTGTTTTGTTGTTGTTATGTGTTGTACTGTCTACCCTCTTACAGGAATATGGACATATTATTATAAATAATACAATGAATAATAATCAATTTAAATACATACAATTATTTTAATTTTCTCCAATATGTTAAAAGTGTTATATTGGTATGTTCAATTAGAACGGATTTTTAAAGATAATATTTAGATAAAACTCTTATAATAAATGGCCCTAAATTTTTAACATAATTACAATAGTTCTTTTATATTTACAATGAAAAATAATTAAAAGTAGAAAAGTTAATCTTACAACATTTTTTGAAGATACATAATCTTTCCTTCAACGTGGACATGTCTATCCAAAAGATTTGCTAATTCTTTGTTAACAGTCTCCTGAAAATATGGAGAAAAATTCGTATAACGACAATAAAATAATAATATGGATAATGTGTGAAGTCTTATGAGTCTTAAAATATAAACATTTATAGTTCTACACGTACACACAAACAACAGATTTCATTTACAGTATTAAGTTCCATATCCATGATGTATAATTAGCTTCAATCTATTTTGTCATGTTTATTCAAATAATGATAATATAATCTACATTACGGATGTTAACATTACTTGTACAGAGATATACTATAAATAAAAATATAAATTAATTATTTGTACCTCTTTCTCACATAATTCTCGATATTGATTTTCAAGCTCTTCATAAGTAGAAATTTCTGAATTTAAAGACATATTTATAACTGAATCAAAGTTTCAAAAACTTTGTATTTCATAATATATTAAAATAACAAAGAACTTTCAGAATATACACATAAACATTCGGTATTTCTCATCAAGTAAACAAATAAACACACCTCCAAACTACCATATTAAAAAATTTTTTTTTTTCATTTACACACGGTTGCCAATTTTTGAAAACAAAAATAATTTTGATATATTATATCCTATTATTATAATTTTAATGGAATAACTTACAAAAGTACAATAATTTTATTTGTTATAATTTTATAAATATTACTGTAATATTGTACTGTACTTAAATTTTAATTAACTTAAGTAAAATATCGAAAAAAACATATCATTTGAAATACAAAATGTACGGAGCATCGTTGGTACGGAGTATTCTTACGATGATATGGCCAAATTAAAATCACAAATGCTATTCATCAAAAAACAAAAAATACATATACATACGGCCTTAGATCCCTGATGGTCCCAGACGACTATTAAATTGGCGGCCCATAATAAGATGTTTCTACGATATGGCCAAATTAAAATCACAGATGCTATTCATCAAAAAATAAAAAATACATATACATAGATATGGCCTTAGATCCCTGATGGTCCCAGACGACTATTAAATTGGCGGCCCATAATATAAGATGTTTTTGAAGTAACAATGTAAAAAATATGCATGATGGATAGCAAATAATTATATTATATAACTATAAAAGCCATGAGTTCTCAGTTTCAGGTATCTTTCAATTTTCCAACATTCTAAAGATTTAAAAATGTTAAATATTGCTTATGTTATTCACTTCTAACATTTGTTTCAGATAATTTTATATTACAGCACTTAATATGCACTTAATAAAATTTTATTATTATGCACTTAAAATATATTATAAAAACTTACACCCACTAAAACAATTACTTACGATACAAATAAATTAAAAAGTGACTTTTCTCGCTTTAATATTTGCAAATTGTTTATAAGCACTGAATAATCCAATGACTCGACAACTTTACTTTCGATTGATACAAACGCTAAGCTATTCAACCATTCTTTTGTCATATGTGATCGTAAATAGTTTTTTATTAGTTTCAACTTGAATGTATGGACGGGATCGGCCGGATTGGCCGCGTGGAAACGCTTCGGTTTTCCACTCTGAAGGACCGGACACTCTTATCATGGGGTCCGGGCCCGGTCCGTCGATCCCCGTCCTCCACAATCCGGCTGTGTTCACCCAGCAGGTGAACGCATTCACTTTCTCCAAGTCGGCCACTCAGCGCCATTCCACACAGAACAGCGCTCTGCATAAGGGAATGGCCAAGCTGGTAAACACCATAGTGAGTTTTTGTAGCTGGCAACAAAAGTCAATTTCAAACATACAAATTTTTGTCGAATTGACCACACTGATGTAACGCGATTGCAACCAATCACTAAGTGCTTAATTTATAAATGTCACTCATTTTATTTATATGTATAAGCCATATTTTGAGGGGCCCAGTGAGAAATATCCATTCGGGCCCCTCACTAACTTAATCTGGCACTGAGTATATCTACTCCATGATGAAATTAGTCTAAATCAATTGATTATACGCAATAAAAGCTATAATAAAGAACTATTATATCAGATTGATGTTGTTTCTCAGTTATATGCATATCTATATGATTCAGTAAAAGATTGTTGTAGAATCATATTCAATAAAAATATAGATGATCAGCTATTGGGAAGTTCAACTGGATGTAACATGACATAATCCTATCTTTGTTTTATTCTTAGCTTTATCTCTGCATTGCATGTTTTAATGAAGTGAATTTAGTTCTTTGTGTATGTGCTCATATTTATTTTGACAGCAAACTGGATTTTGAAAATTCGTAAAATTATAAAAGAATATATCTATTTCATTAAATGGCATATTGCTCTAACTTGAAAATCTGGATCAGATTTATACATAAATTTCAATTATTTTTAATAATTTTTTAAAGACTGAACTAGGAGAGGATATGCACATTTCTAAACATATATGGCATCAAAGAGAAAATTTATATATAAGTAAAAAATACATTTGTAACTATATTGAATATTATATGCATCTAGAATAATATGCAATTGTTATTCTTTTACACTATCAGTTGCAAAACTTTTTTGAAAGAGTAATAACAACTATCTTAGAAGAGAGTTCTACTAGTCTTAGTAGAGTTTAAAAGAATGGTGAATAACTGACTAGCATATTTACCATTGATACATGGATTAATATTCAAACTGAATTCATTAATTTCCAATAATTGCCAGAAATCAAAGCAAAATAATAAATATAATGAAATTAGTTATATATTCATACGAATAGTATTTAAAGATGTATCTAATGGACTTCGTAAACTGTCATTGGTTAATAGGAAGATATGAATATACTCAAAGAAATTAATAAGAAAACAACTTTATTATGGATTCTGGTACAAAATTTTCTGAATACCTTGCAGAAAAATGCATTTTGATTAGTTATAAACCTTGTCAGTTTCCTTCAAGTTTGGTGGTGGAATTCCATTGAGTGGTTTTTATATGAATGGAGGTTCATATTTCAATTTGTACATTAGATCCTGCATGAGATTCCTTAGATATTTGGTCAAGGGTGGCTCATGCATAGGCACTGCAGAATTGCAGCACTCCCAATTTTTCTCAATATGTACATTTATTTATATTTGCTTGTAATATTTAATTTTATCATCAACAATCCATACAATTCTCTTATTTTGTATAAAAAATAAAAATCTACCTTGTAGCATTTAGGAGAGCGAAGGATGCTAGCGGCATTGTGTTTACCATTGTGCTAAATTGCTACTTGCACAAGCATATGATGTCATAGTGACATGTGTGGATGCGAGCTATTAGCGTAAAACAGCATTGTCCATGGTTCAACTGTTGTTTCTATGTGGGTTGCCCCAGTAGTAGCCTGTTTGTAATGCTTATTGTGTTTATGCCATCTCTCTAAGAATTTGGATATTACAATTAAAGATATAATATTTTGAATTATACTAAACTATATAATTTTATCAACAATAAATAATATTTTTTAATTTTTTTAATTTTTACCATAATTTTGATATTTTATCCAAATCCCCATTATATTTACAGTGTGTATGCATATTTTGAAAGTTGCAGCACCCCCACAATTTCAAGTCATGAGCCACCACTGTATTTGGTGGATATTGGCACAAACAGAAATCATAACTGAGGATGGTTTTGGCTATTCTGCACCAAAATCCTCAATAGTTATTTTCTTGTTAATTTCTATATACACACTCACCTCTTCCCATTACTGATGTATCTAGTGGATTCCATAGACTGCCATCTTTATAGACTATTGGCATGAACATATAACTACAAATATGAGCCAACTTAAACTCTAATGAAATTATCTTTAATATTCTTCAAAATAAGAGCTTTCTGTTTGTATACATTTTATTCTTCTCTTTTTCCCAATTTTCAAAACATTTTTTGAAATCTTTCTTTTAGAGATCTTAAAATTTTTGTCATTTCTTTTTGCAAATAATTGGCCTACTGAGATGGTTTTGTGTGCACATGCAGTATTATTTTAAATAATTCAATCTCCACAATCCCGCTTTTCATGTCTTTTTCTTCTTACCACCTTTCTCCATCACCTACAATTTAAAGCATATCCTCTGTTCTCTACAAATATCCATAATTCTAATATAATCAGACAATCAAACTTAAGTGCAGATGGATTAATATCTTTTTTACTTGCTTTCTTAGAAATTAATGAACATACTTTGTAATTTTATCTTCATATAAAGATGGTGATATTAGACCCTCCAAGTGTCACGCGATTCGTGGGACAGTCCCTCATTTCTTGAAGAATCCAGCCGTCCATCCCACGACAGTCAAATGTCATGCCTTTAGGCCGTTTCGTTTTTTTTGTTTTTTTTTTTTATTGGCGATAAATTTGATAAAATATTTAGTAATTTTTTTTGTTATTGGCGATAAATTTGATAAAATATTTAGTAAACATTATACTTATACAGTTTAATAGTGATGTCGGTAGGTAATATATGATGAATTTATTGACTATAAAATCATAATCATAATACTTCCGCACGATATTGAAATGAGCATCAAATGTGATTCTGGAACTATAGATGTACTAAAGATGGATTTGCTATGGTTTTTACTTTCAAAACAATTGAAGCCATCTGGGAATCTGCAATTCAAAAATCACAGTAAGATTGCTATATTAGTATTGACACTACTCCATTCAAATGCTGATTCAGAAATGCTTTCTTCTGTCATTAAAAGGATCAGGACAGACAGCCAAAGCACACTGAACAATGAGACACTATCAAACTTAGTGTGCACAAAGATAAACAAATTTTCTAAAGAAGCATATTTTAACATGCAGATTAGCGATAGTTCACTAACAAAATGTAAATCAGCTATGTGGATATGTAATAAAGCACATACTAATTCTAAAGGTTGAACGTACGTAGATTATACATCAAAAAATGAAAAATAAATGATTTGTCCAGCAAATGACCTGTATGCCCAGCATTTTGACTCATTGTATCCAGCAAATGAAGTGTGAGACCTTGGAGGGTCTATGATATATAGTAGGTCCTCATTTTTTATATCAGGGTTAGGTTCTTGAAAATTGCAACTTTACATGAAACAACATTAACTGAAACCAGAAACCCCATAAACCTTGTATTATAAAGTGCTTACTTTCTGGTACAGTCAATCAGGGTAACTTTGGACCACTATGTCAGTATGTATTATTTCTTTGTTTGTACTTTTTACAGATTAGATATAGCCTCACTAATTTCTTTTATAACATACTATAGTTATATTACTACCGTCTATTGATTAGCTTAAGTCCCAGACAGTGACGTAACCAGGTGTTTTTTCGGGTGGGCCAAGGGTGGGCCACACTGATGTGAAAGAACATTTTCCCATATGCACTTTATTAAATCGTATTTATGTAACAGAATGCTTGATGATCGGTTAAGCAATTTAGCAATCATGTTCATTGAGAGAAAAATTGCGAAAGCTCTTGATTTGGATAAAGTAATTGATCGTTTTGCATCATTAAGTAAAAATCACTGCATAATTTTATATTGAGCTGATATCAAATAGATACTTATATTTACCAGTATTTTGAAATTTATTTATTCTTTCCAGCTAATCGCATTAATTAAGTACCTCATAAAATGTGCAAAGAATGCATTTTTCGCAGCTTGTAAATAAAAATTTTTTATCGCTATTAGCATGAAATTATGTGAACTTAAATTATGCTTGTGGTTTTTTATTTTCATTTTTATGGAATACAAGGATCTTGGATTATGATGTGTTTAATGTATTCGGTTGTAAATTTTCATTTTATCTTGGATTAGAGGTGTTTAATATATTCAGTTGTAAATTTTCATTTTTACAAAACTCAAGGCTTGTGGTTTTTATTTTCATTTTTATGGAATACAAGGCGTCTTGGATTATGAGGTGTTTAATATATGCGATTGTAAATTTTCATTTTCACAAAACTCAAGGTGTCTTGGGTTATGTGCAGTTGAATTCTTGCAGTTTTCAATTTTGTTTCGGGTTATATATTCAGGGTGGGCCAGCACATGGGGATAGAACTTTCAATGCATGGGCCATGGCCCACCCGGGCCCACCCATCGTTATGTCCCTGGACCCAGATTACTTTACAAAACTCACCAGGCTTCTTCATAACATCTGTTGAGAACCATGTGTGTCAACTGGTATATTCAATTTGAAATTACAGATTTTTATGGCTTAAAAATGTACTAAATAACTGTATAAAGTTGATTTTTTACTGTTTAAATATTAGTAATCTTATGAAACTAGTGTGCATTGCATTATAAATATATTGATATAAAGAGAAATTTGCACGTGTGTTGAAATATGTCTGATTGATTTATTGAAAACTTTGGACCGGATGAAAGGATAATCTTCTAATTTAATTTCATTTATTTTCAAGTCAGTGTGTTATTTTAGCATAATTAGTATATTTTATTCACATATTAGATGAGTGCTTATCAAAATAAATGAAAATTAATTTTATATAAAAATTAGATTATAAAATATAAAAGCAACATAACTCATTGCAGTAGGCCACAGTATTATATGAAAAAATTTGAAATTTCAAAGTATGAAGAGTAATTTTTTTCTGGCCAAATAACAGAAGTCATTCACTAAAATAACAATCTACTATAAGTAAATGTCTAACAAGTAGTTATATACAAACCTTTAAAAAAATGGGAAGTCACTGTAGGGGATGTGAGCCATTATGTTAATAGAAATGACCTTTAAAAAATCATGATCATTCCTATTAACAGTGTAGGGATGATTTATTTTTAGGAAAATGGAAAACTGTAACTTATCACTTATATTAAATTTTACTATGATTTAAATTTAAATCATAGTAAAATTATTGTGACTTTTACTAATTTTTCTGTGATTTAAAGGTTTTTTTCCCCCCCTGTGATTTTTATTACTAATTTGTGGTAATATAAAACATAATAATTGTGTTTATAAAAAATATTTTACTATAATAATATAATAAAATATTTCTTATTTACATTATCTTAATTCTTATTTATTACATGACATTTCAATTATATAATTTTATATCTAACCAGGTAAGTTTAATTCTTCAAGTAAAAAAAATTAATAGTTTCAGGGATAAAACACCATGAAAAAACTTTAACTTTTTTTAATAGTAAAAACAAGTTATCATGATGAAATTAGTTATTTTTAATAGTAACAAAAATGTACTCTACTTAATATATTAAAAAAATTTCTGAATGCAGTTAGCTGAGGTAATTTTTTCTCATAATCATATTTGTTAGCATTTAAATATGATTCAAACTTGTCCTGAACTTCAAATTTGCAGAAATAAATTTTTTACAATTGATCTTTAATACATGGTCCAAAGTTACCCAATTCTAAAGCTAACACTGGACTACAGTAAAATAGCATGCCATTGCTAACTAATACAAATTCTCTCTATAATTTATATAAAAGGCATAATTTCAATGAAAAATTACAAACTTTATTAATTATTTGTTTATGTAGCCTTTTGAATGTAAGTGACTGAAACGGGTACTCTGCCGTGGCAGGACAATAATATAACTCATGTCACCAACCTTTGTGTTATCGGACCTATGTAAACAAGCTTAAAGGTTTTTAATTTTCGGGATTGTGTCTTTGTTTTTACATATCAAAATTTTTGTTTTTAGTGACTTTTTATTACGGTTTTTAGTATCTTTTAGGTTTCTGACAAGTAATTTATTTAATGTAATATTTTGGATGTTTGCACTAGAACAGATACTTTGTCCTGTACAGGGCAATAATTTAACTCGTGTCACCGACCATCCGTGTTTTCTGACCTGTGTAAACAAACCTGGAGAAATCTCCCAGCTCTATGTATAGGGGTTGACATTAGCTGACGAAGACTAGTGGAGAATGGTCGAAAACGTTCCTTTGTGAAATAAAGGTTTATTTCTGCCTAGTGCTTGGTTTTTCCTTTTTACTCTGAAGGATATGATTCAATAAATGAGACTTCTAAAAAAAAATCAAGTGTAAGATAAGGAATTGAATCTAATAAATCAATACTATATCATGTAGTTATCCAGCAGACACTATGAATAATCTGGACTATAGAGGATTGAGATCAAAAGCTAAATGGGAATCAGGGTCATGAAGGGATGTAAAGGGAGGCTCTTTGCCAATGTTGAGATTAAGAATCTTACATATAGATTGTATGTTTGTGTTTTAGTATTCTTCTAAAAGATAGAAGCTACATACATCAAACTTGGCACTACTCTTTCTGATTATTACAGTTAGCCTTCCTGAATAGCTCAGTTATTTAAGATTGTAAGAAGTGGTAATGAAGATGATAGCATAAAGATAATAGAGATGCTTCAACTAAACAAAATGAAAAAAATATGTACATGTTTTAAATTATGATCTTTATTGTCTTTTTTTAGCCTGGAAATGTTTAGAATGTATCTTTTTTTTATTTTATGCAGCTTTTTGAGCTTTGTACAGCTAGATGGTGACGTTATACACGTTATATTTTCATGTGTGTCTTTATCATGTTTTTTTATTAGTTTAGTATATTTTATAATATTAATAATATTATTATTATTGAGTTTTAAAATTGTTATGTTTATTTTAACACATTACAATGTAAGTGGCATTTGAAGGACTCTGTGCCATCTATTGCACTTTGTGAAAATTTTCAAGGTCATGCAAAAATTCTGTACCTTCCAGATTTGCAGATTGGATTCAATTGCAATAAGCATATTTTGCATTGCATTTATGGTTTTAGAGAAAAAATACAGTAGTGTCTCTCCGAAACCAAATCTATACTTTACATTTGACAATTTTTATCCACAAAATTTTTTTTTCTTGTTATTCAATATATATTTTAAATTTGCTGTTTTAACTTTATAGGGTAGTGTAATATATGGCTGTTTGTTGAAATATATTATTATTTTCTCCAATATTTTATTTTTATTTATTTATTTATTTATTTTTGAACATTCCCACTTTTTACATTATCAAGTTTTTTAAAAAATGTTTCATTCACATATCAGTGTTATGGATATATTTTGGTAAATACTCTATATTGAGAAATTAAAAGAAAAAAATTAAAAGAAATTAAAATTATTGAGAAATCTGCCTAATTTAAAGAAATTAGGCAGATTTCTGTTAAATATGTAAAGTAATCACAAACTGAATTTTGCTAAAAATCAGTCCCCCGCTGGAACCATACCCGAAAATATAAAACAAATATTTTGCTTAAAATTTTATAGAATATAGTCTTATGTAATGAAAAAATTAACACTTTGATTGATTTGCTCTAATAATTATGCCAAAATATAATTTTAAGTTAAAGCTATATCTCATTTGCATATTAAGCATCATATTAGGAAAAAATTAATAAAATATTAAATTTCATAGAAAAGATCATAATTTTCATTTTTAACAATAAAACATATTCATAAATACTTCTCCAACTAGCACTTTTCGCAGTAAAGATTACACATATATTTATTAATATAAATGTACAAATGTTTTCGGTGTTCTTACACCCTCTTCAGGTACATTTTACTTACAACCGTTTCGAATCTATAGAACTACATAAAGTTGGCATAGCAACCAACATTCTTAGAACATACATTTTCAAATACAAAATGTTATCTGAATTTACAGTTAACTGTAATAACTGTTACAGTTAACTGTAACTACTAAATTAGTAAAATTAATAAAATTAGCAAAATAAAATTATTATAATAAAAAATTAATTTTATTTTGTTAATTTTATTAATTTTACTAATTTCTTTCATTGTTACTGTAAATTCAGATAACATTTTGTATTTGAAAACGTATGTTCTAAGAATGTTGGTTGCTAAGCCAACTTTATGTAGTTCTATAGATTTGAAACGGTTGTAAGTAGAATATACCTGAAGAGGGTGTAAGAACACCAAAAACATTTGTACATTTATGTTAATAAATATATGTGTAATCTTTACTGCAAAAAGTGCTAGTTGGAGAAGTATTTGTATTTAGAGTTTAAGCAGTTAAAAGTTAAGTTGTTTTATAAAATATATTAATTTATAAACTTACGATAAATTTAAGCACTTAAAGCAGTGAGTTAAAAAACAAACTTTACTAAACTTAGGTTTCATTAATAATATTTTCATGTAGAAAGGATTCATTTAAGATCAATATTAATTTTATTTAATTTCCTCTACAATTTAACGATCAATAAAAGTTTCTCGCTTTAGTTTCTAATATTGAAGAAGGTTTTTTCTCTTTTTAAATAATTTTCCATCTTTGATGGCTTTAGAAAAACAAATAATTTGCATTTTGGTTTTAATCAGTCATTTTAAAGCTTAACTTATATACATAAATGAAAATGAAGCACCCAATTACTTCATTCCTCGACGAGAATGTATAATTAATCAAATTTGCCATCCTAAACTGGCGATTATGCATAATGTCAGGCAAATTTCATCAATAAAGTACGTTATATCATATGCACCACTACGAACTGCAATTATGCATAATCACCGGTAAATATGAACAGTACGTAATATATCAAATAAATTTTCACATTTACCACAAATTCACAATAAATTTTCACATTTACATTAATAATTATAGGCGGTTATGCATAATTACAGGATGAATCACTTTTCTCTTAATATACATATTTTTTAAGTAAATTTTTGTTAATGTCGCGAATTTAATGTATTTCTAAAATATAATAAGTTAAATATACAACGTATTTGTACATGTTTAGAAATATCATATAGTTTTCTTTCAAAATAGAAAAATAAATAAAAATGAATGTGCTAAATCTAAACGATTATTTTACGCAGTCTAGGACAGTATGACACAGATCAGAATTGCACATACACACTGTCTCTCGAGCTTTGACGACAGAGTGTAATTGTCAAGGAAGACTGCCGACGACAAGCTTAGGTTAATTCATTCAAATGTTCAAACAATAAAATTGATCTTCAAACGAAAAGTTAAAAAATAATTCAAGTGATTAACTTCAAATGCTTTCCACTTGAAAAATATGGATATGGAAGATTAATGTTTGAAGAAAAACATGAAAATATTTTAAACTGCTTTGATTTCAATTTGGAAATAATGATTTTCATTTTAAAAATATTGTTTGTTAACATAAAAGAGAAATTAATTTTGATTCATATTATAAGAGTAAATTAAGAAATGAAATAAAGAATACTGTACAATGAAAAGAAGACTACTTATAAATTAATTTGACATATAACTCCTCTATCATAGCATCGAAAAATTTTCCTATACAGTACTTTGAAACTGGTCCATCTTAGTAAATGTTTATTTACGATCCAGTTTTTTAGAGATTTCGCCACTTTCCACTCAGATAAAGTTCATAAAATAAGCTCTGTCCCAAGCACATTATCCGTACAGAAGATCAGTCGGATAGTGGAGGAAAGGAATAGGCGGAAGAAGACGGACCCTAGAAATAAATTTTACAACATATTGGATTTGAGAAACGAATGTTTTCTTCCAGAATCGTTTTCCACTCTGGAAGAAAACATTGCTACGCAAAGAGTTCGATCGATTTTTAAGCATTTATTATAGTTGTCACGTTAAACCAATGATGCGTTGAATGCTTTGAAGCATTTAGATTATCATAATATTTATTGTTCTCCTTCACGTATAACATCAGTACCGAATTCACAAGAAAAATTGACAAGAGAGGACCATAATACAAATAATTTATATTGCTAATATTTTAGTATTATTGTGGAGAGTCGCGATTATACAATCGTGTATCGCACATTTTCTTTTATTTCATTTGTATTAACCATTAATTATGTGAATGGTTAATACAAATACACAGTCCTTCTTCTTTTGAACTTATGTTCAAAAGAAGAAGGAATGTGAAGTTTTAACGGATGGAGTTTGTCGCTCGTTGCGGAAACATAAATTCAAAAGAAGAAGGAATGTGAAGTTTTAACGGATGGAGTTTGTCGCTCGTTGCGGAAACTTCTCTAAATAAAAAAAGAAAAAACAAGGAGATAGATGAGATAAAATTATAAATAAGAGAAATAATTGTGTAAAGAAAGATAAAAATAGAGAGAAAGGTGTTATATTAACAAGGATAAACAATCCATTAACGCGTATCATTTAACGCGGACTTTTATATACAACGATAAATCTCGATGAAAACACGAGATATCTTGCGACAACACACGAGATCAAACTGCGTGCAGGTGTCGCCAGAAACGTGCTGATGTGAACAAAATAGTAAACTTTATAATAACAAAATACGTGGGAAAGAAAAAATCTTTAATATATACAGTCTACTCATGTCACACGCATACAATGTGGTTTATGCAAGTTTACAATAAGCATAGCTTAATATCATTTACCTTTCAATTAACTCGGCTTTTATCTCAGTTTTTTTGCGCTAATATCTTTTATTATTTCTTAAGCTTAGAAACGATCAAATTGCTAAGGTCCATAATAAACCAGCTTAACTAAGCAGAAAATTAAAAAGACAAACGCAAACTAAGAGCAAAACGCTATGTAACAGCTGGATGCTAAGCCTAAGCAATACCAAAGTCGTAAGTGGCGCCGCAAGTGGAGAAATTTTGCATGTACGATGGTCTATTACTGAATTTTTATTAAAATAACTTTTCAATACCTACAGGTCGAATGGATGGCCGCCTGGTTAAGGTATCTTATCGCCCTGGAGGATCTAGATTGAAATCCTGAGAGGACCGGGTCCGGCCCGTTGAACCTCATCCTTCAACCATCCGGTGATCCCATCATAGGTGTTGGTCAGGTTGTGATGAATTTTTATTAAAATAACTTTTCAATACCTACAGGTCGAATGGATGGCCGCCTGGTTAAGGTATCTTATCGCCCTGGAGGATCTAGATTGAAATCCTGAGAGGACCGGGTCCGGCTCGTTGAACCTCATCCTTCAACCATCCGGTGATCCCATCATAGGTGTTGGTCAGGTTGTGATGGATCTATATGGTCGCCGTCAGATACAGTATATCCCTCGTTCGATATGGCGGCTTAAGCCTGGATTCCACATCACAGAAACATCAAACAGAAATAGAACAACTTGCTATTGTCTGTCTTCTGCTCTACTTTGTTTCCACTACAGCAGAAATTCGAAAGCTCTTGCAATGTTTAAAACTTCAAACAAAAATGGACGACGACACAATGATTTTAACACAATTATTAATGTTGAAATTAAAACACAGACGTAAAAGACGTCATAGATTTTGGACAAGAAATATATTTCAAAATAGAAATACAGTTTCCATACTTGACTAGTTCGAAAGCTTTGCTCTCAAGATTATAAATATTATTTCGAGTAAGTTGATAAACTTATCTATTATTTCCGCCGTTTTGATTTTTAAGACTTCCAAGACATTAAACAAACGTCACTCCAAGGGAAACACATGATTGGATAAAAGTACAACAGCAAGAGCTGCAGAAATTTAAAAGTTGAAATTACATTATCAGTTTCAAGGAACTGACAAATGATAGAACTAAATGAATGTGCTGAGGGATGTCTTTCCTGATAAAGTTGAGGTGCAGCAGCAACATTCATATTAACCAGCACCATAAGATATGAAATGACTGCCATTTATTTCATTGTGTACTCAGCCACTGTACTATTTATTGATATTCAAAATAAAAGTTTCGTGTTATAAGTACATTTATATTTTACAAATATTTGAGAAAAATTTTGTAATTTTAAATGGAAAATCATTATGGAAATGAATTTTTGATTTAATTTTGTTTGGCAGATAAAAAATTAGCAATAAGCTATTATTTTACAAATTAATATAGATAGAAAATCTATAATTAGTGAATATATTAGTTATTTCATTGATATCCTCTGCAATAAAATTTAATATATAAGAATGCTACTTAATCATCTTCATTAAAAGAAACAAGTAAACTTTATTTTCAAGATAGAAAAGATATTTTAATTTGTAAACAGAACAATTTTGCTTTGGGAAAAAAATAACTATGGCAGAAAATTTTTTTCTAATAGAAATAAATATTTACTTTATTGTGATTAATAAAATATTTTATGTAAAAAGGAAAACAAACTAAATTTTATCAATTGGACTAATTGTAGTTTCAAAAATACAATCCTTTGAATCCAATGTAAAATTTGTCAGTTCATATTAACTAATTATTTCAAATTATTTTGTAGTAATCCCCTTTAGCTGTTTACTTTGATTAAAAGATTCTTACTAAACCATTCTGGTCTCTCTTTAGGCATCTCTATTATTTTTTTATTTTTGATTTCATTTTTTATTTGAGGATTATCATCTGTATATAGGACTATTACTTCTTTCTCTACAGGTTCCAGTTTCAGTTCTTTCTGAATAGTCTCTTGCATTGCTTCTGTTTCTTCTCTAACTCTTTTCCAGCAATTACCTAAATAATAATCATTTTAAAAATATAATTTAAATTAATAAATAATAATAAAATAATAATTTTTCATATAAAATTTGCCGAGCAGTACGTTACAAAAGGAGGTGGCATCACATTTGGACATCGGTTATCTGTTTCTGCAGTAGATTCTGTTGATGTGGAATCCAGGCTTTAATCTATCTAACCTAACCAATACACACAATCTATTCGTTTACCTGCTAAACAAGTCCTCGTTTGGATACAAAAATTTCAAAAATGGAATTTTTGTGCCCAAACTTATGTAGACCTGTAAGAGTTTTTAATCTATATCACTGTTTATTTTTTATACGTCACCATATTTGACTATCTGGAGCAGAGGTTGCCAACCTTTTATACTTCATGCTTCATTTTTTAGGTAAGATGCATCATATAAACTTATACCCCTTTTTAGCCCTTTTTAAAATATGGTTACATGGATATATTTAACAGTTAGATTTTTATGTATGGATATCTCTTAATAACATACCACTACGTAGTCATTAAGCCTAATCAAAGTTTAACTTAAGAATATTACGGCTAAATAAGATATTGTAAGCATATAATTATTAGAAAATTAGAGAAAGATAAAAAACACTTTAAAAACCTTTTAATATGAAATCTAAAATTCAATAGTTTAACGAAATTATATACACGTAACAATCACGTGGCCATTACGAGCCAATCAGACTGCTTAGTTACCAAAGACACAATCATAGTAACACATAATATCGGCCAGTTAACATGTCACCTGGACACTGTAACCCAATGGGGTTGCTCAAATAGTGTTAATCTTCCATCTTGGATTTTATATCGAGTAATTTACGCCAATTACAATATATAAAATCAATTTCTAATAATCAACACTTGTCTTTAAACCTTCCTGCGTAAATCCTCTAACAAACAAAAGTTATTTCATAAAAATCCATTCAGCCGTTCTTGCGTTATAAGCGAACATGCGCGCGCAGGCATATCAGATTGATAATATATATCTGTGGGTCGGAGGTGTAGGAAACTATGTCCATTTTTGGCCAAAATGAGATTATTGGCACATTCATATGGATTTCTCGTCCTCTACTTACAGGTATATAATGCTATGTCCTACATCAATAATTGGTGGAGTTTCGGTGCTTTTACATAACACCAAGTCCATAAAGGAGAATAACGTAAAACAACTGCAAACTGCTCTCCTGTAAAATGTAGTAAATGTGACATAGTGTCCTATACCTCCGACCCACAGATATACGTTAATTTGTAAGAAATAAAAAAAAATTTCTCTGGGGTTCAGTGCACCGATTCTAGTCATGCAATGCGCCATTTCTGGCATATGCGCCACAGGTTGGCCACCCCTGATCTAGAGATTCTTGACTAACAGATACATCTTTTAGGAAAAGTTTAGGATCCTTATATTTTGGCTACGTAATTTTCTAAGAGAGCTTTATAGTTGTGAACATTGAGTGAAGATGGGGGCTTTTAGGAATGATTGAGGGTTAGATATTCACTTATTCTATATCCTCTGAAACCATATATCAGATCATACTACACTGTATTTCCTGTTTCCATAAACGTCATTAGACGTAATTTTTACTCTAGTGAACCACTGAATGAGTAAAAACCAGATAAGGCGGAGTGGGGTAAGGGCGTACTTGGGGGAAATGCATTATCGAGATTTTTTTATTATAAGGTAATCGAAATTTTGCTATTTGATATTGTAGTATTCTACTACAAGTTAATATCGATCTATCGACGTAGTAACTCACGATGAATGATGCGAATCCAGTATTTACATCGACTCTTACAAATGCGTCGCGTCAGAACAGCAAACCAAACTTTGACAGGAGCCGGATCACGCCGCATATATACCTAAAAAATTAGGCCGCTTAGAGCTAAACCGGTGGCGTAGTAGTTAAGGCGCTTGCAGGCAGAATTGAAGGTTGTGAGTTCGAGTCTCGTTTACGTAGTGTTTTTTTTTTCAAATGAATAAATTAAAATATTATTAGCAATAAAACTTCAGATAAAATCAATATTTTTTTATCATAGTTACGTATGGGATAGCAACAATTCGACGAGTTGCTACTACCCCATGAGTAAAGAGGCTTCGAGCGAAAATGGATATTTAGATATCACCCGACGCATAGTGATTTACGACAATTAGAAAGTGAGAGAGAGATAAAGCGAGAACAGTCTGAACAATAATTGAAAAGTGATTTTGCCAAACGTAACTATGACAAAGAAACTTACTTTTACCTTGAAGTTTTATTGTTAACAATATTTTAACTTATTCACTTGAAAACACAAGCGAGACTCGAACTTACAACGTTCAGCTCTACCTTAGCCACTACGCCGCCTCTTTGGTCGAAATATCACCAGTTTTTAGGCATATAAGCGGTGTGGTCCGGCTTTATGATATTTGACCTCGATTTTTTTAATAACGAAGGCATAATGACATAACTCTTACAAGAATCACTTTTCGATGGCCCCCAACTTGTAGGTTAAAGCCTATAAAAATCGGTGGGACGGAGTTATCCTCTGACATCTCAAGAGTTCAATTCTCGTTTCTTTAACAAGGAATAACTCTAAAACGAAACAACCTATCTTAATGCGGTAAAAAGCATTTTATAGCAAATTTGTCCCCAATTCTGTTCGTACCAATTAGGGTGCGTAAATAAACTTCAAAACTTTTTTAACTTGCAGATACGCTCTTACCTCGTTTCGGGATAAGTGCAAATAGCTGACATTTTGTACGATTTTGTCGCAAATTTAAATTTTTCAAAAATGATTTAAACGATAATAGGTGAGCAATACGATTGCTAACGACCCTGCCAAATATTTATACGATCGGTTAAAATCCTTTCGTTTCTCAAATTTAAAGAGTTCAATCCTTTTTTCTTTAACAAAGAATAACTCTAAAACCAAACAATCTATCTTAATGCAGTAAAAAGCATTTTATAGTAGATTTGTTCCTAATTTTGGTTATGCTAATTAGGGTGCGTAAATAAACATCAAAACTTTTTTAACTTGCCCGTACACTCTTACCCCGTTTCGGATTAAGTGCGTGATAGCTGACATTTTGTAAGATTTTCTCGCAAATATAAAATTTTCAAAAATGATTTAAACGGTATTAGCTGTGGAATGCCATTGTTAACAATACTGCCAAATATCTATACGATAGATTGATATACCTTTATTTAAAGTCCAACTTTGTAAAAACCGCTGTGCACTTAATCCACTCCGCCTTATTTGTTTTAGCTTTGTTATGTAAACGTCATCACAAATGTGGCTATGGCATAACATAACAGGTCTACAATCACAGAAATCTAAAATTGCGTTGGATGATTTCTGTACAATTATATTGATTTATGTATTATTTTAGATTTACATGTTTATTATAAGTATTATTTTGTGATTAAATTTAGATAATTTTATTTTTAAAATATAAAGTTAGTAGATGTGACGCGCCAAAATAATTAATGTATCGCTATGAAATTTTTAGGATACGAATTCACAGAATTTTTTTAATTATCGAGATTTATAAGATTTTTTTCTCTAGAATCGGGAATGAAATTTTTTTTTTATGAATTCCTCTACAAAAGTAAATCACTACCCCCTAGATTTCTAATAGAGAGTAACTTTTAGAATATTTTGTGTACATATATATTAATTTTAAAATTCTATCTTTCATCCTATAAAAAATTAATTTTTAAAATATTTCAATTATTATATAAAAACATAATCAAAACAACTGGCGGCGCCCGTGTCGTATTTATAATAATTGCAAAAACATTCAGTAAAAAATCGCAACCATTTTTTCTTGAAATATTTTGAAAATTATTAAAGTTATAAAGTGTGTTAATAAATTATACTGACATTCGGTGTATCATAATATACAGCAGACTCCCGATAATCCGGGTTGCGAATTCGTAAGTTTCGTAAAGCAAAAAAAAAAAAAAACTAATATGGTTTATTAATATTAAATGGCGAAAAATGATGATATTCTATTTAATATACATTTACTTAATTTTGTTATTATTTTTATAAACTTGATTGTTTTATTCATAACATTAATTTATTTGCTCTATTTTATGAAGGCTGTTCAGATTTGAGAAAAAGTAAACATTTTTGAGAAAAGTAAACATAGATTGTAGGTGAAAATTAAAATTTTACGAAGCATAAACTTGAATTTTATTAAACATAGATTAGGGATCCTCAAACTTTTAGAAGCTGCAACCATTTACAATCAAACCCCGATAAGACGTCATCATCCGTTTGGGGACGATTCTGGTGGCTAATCGGTTGGCGGTTTATCGAAAACACACATGTAGTATAGAAATGAAAATGAACTCCAAATTTATTAAATTTAATAAAATACAATACATTTATATTTAACATCCAAAATAACATTTACCATTACTAGACATCCATTACTGGTGCATTTCAGCTAATAGAGGGGCTTTTCGCAGGCGTTGTTGCATAGTGAAACATTATTAAAACTTCACATCACTTGACTAGTCCTATGGAAATGATTTTTCTTATGATCTTAAATTTTTACAACCTAGGTGTGAAAAAAAGAGCCATGATTAACCGTTAACTTCATCTCTCCCGTTGGCTGATTACAAATGAATGCAGAGAGCTTTTACTATATACAGTACTGATGAACTTCGAGATTTAAGTAACCTTACATGCCTCTGGCGGATTAACGAGGACAAATATAATATCAAGAATAGTGTTTAGACGTTTCTATTGGCGGATAGCGTCTTATCGGGGTTTGCCTATTCCATAAACATAGGGAAAATCCGTTCCGTCAAATTTCTTGGCTGTCAGCGAGAGTGGCGGCTTAACGGGGGCGTCTTATCGAGGTTTGACTGTACTTTATCCACTCCAATCGTTTAATAAGAATAATAATATATTCAAAGAACGGTATTTAATCGTAATGAAGAAGTAATGCTTCTTAAATTTATGTGGAGAAATGTTGGAAACATTTAATTTCATTACGATAAAATTTTAAACTGGAGTTTAATTTGATACATACTGTATATAAAACATTCCTAGTATGTTTAAATTGTTTTAATTTAAATATTTATTTTTGAAGCTTCCTTTGTTTA
This sequence comes from Olivierus martensii, assembly GCA_000484575.1. NCBI lineage: Eukaryota > Metazoa > Arthropoda > Arachnida > Scorpiones > Buthidae > Olivierus > Olivierus martensii. Next base: position 23,400 of record AYEL01076749.1, read on the forward strand.
TTTTTCAAAATAATAATATATTCAAAGAACGGTATTTAATCGTAATGAAGAAGTTATGCTTCTTAAATTTATGTCGAGAAATGTTGGAAACATTTAATTTCATTACGATAAAATTTTAAATTGGAGTTTAATTTGATACATATATAAAACATTTCTAATATGTTTAAATTGTTTTAATTTAAATATTTATTTTTGAAGCTTCCTTTGTTTATTTTTCCATTTTTTCTGAACTGTTTTCTTCTTAGATTTATCCCGTATTTTTGCGAATTCCTCTATCAAAGTAAATCAATATATTCTCGTTATATATCATAATATAACAATATCATAGAAATCGAGGCAATTAGAAAGTTCTGGATACTATACTAGAGCAATAAATAAATTAAAAAATTAATTTAAATATTTATAAAATAATAATTTTTTTGGTTTTCCAAAATGAACAGATTTTCGCCATGTATGTTATTTTATATTTTTGTAGTAAAATCGTCACTATTTTCTTCTCTTTCTGAAAGCAGCCGGAAATATACCGATATGAGCATTTAATCTATTCTCAAGCGATCTCGATCTCTGATGTCGATATTGACCAATTTGGAGACCACTGTCATAAATGGAAATATCGTTTTACCTATAGAAAAGGAAGTAATGCTATGATATGATAGAATATTACAAAATGCCTTATTTTTCATATATTGTAAACCTTTAGGGATATTCTGAGTTGCTGTATATGATATTTTTATTGCTATTTCTAGAACCATTTTTTGAAGTGTCATTAGCGATCTAATTTGTTAAATGCATTTACCTGATTGATGCCATCATAGATCTGAGTAATTCTTCTCCTCCTTGTGTATGATACTGAAAAATATCCTTTATGAACTTGAAAATTAAAATAAGTAAAATTATTTCTTATAATTCACGATGCTTCATTTAAATACATTAAATTTAAATTGTGACAAAATTGATACCTAAATTAATACTCCATTGATTTTACATTTCTATCCTGCCATAGAAATATGAATCTATAGCCTGCTGCGTTTTATTCAATCGGATATAATTGGATCAGGAACTTTGTAACTGTCCTGGTAGAGTACTATGAGAAAAATTAGTTTCATTAAAAATAATTGTGACTTTGTTTCATTTATAGCCATCTGATATTCAAATTTCAAAGCGGACATTTTTAATTAATTACCAATATTCAACTGAATGATTTTTATATATACATTATTGAGACCTTCTACAGAATCAAACCATATACTCTTTCAAAATAAGTGAAATGCCTTCCACAAATATTTTCCTCAATATCGATCATTTTCAATAAATCCGACATTGATCATATTAAAATTTTCAATGAAAAGATGCATAAACAAATAAACAAACGGGTCTAGTGACCGATTCATCAACCTTCACTAACATTTTATTCATTTATGAATGAAAAGAGTATATAATAGAATGATATTCCGAGAATAAACGACGTGACACACTGAACGCGACGCGAAGCGAAGTATAAGAAATCAACTTCGCGCGTTACGCGCGTATAGTGTTTCTTGGACTAGCTTTTCCTGTGCGGCTGCACGAGTTAACGGGCGTAGCCGCGCGAAAGGAGATGAAATAAGTTGAACTTTGACCAATCAGATGCGCGAACAATACGGTGCGGCAAGACGCGAAGGAAGCAATCAACCAATAGAAACGAATGTTTTATATACTTGGAAAATAGCGAAGTTCAACCGTGCGGTTTGGATTCAAATATAGAATTAGTTTTAGAAGTACAAAAAAAAGTCATGTCTACATGACATGAGATTAAAAGAATGCTGAAAATATACGATTACTTCTTTCTAATTACATATCAACCATACTCCGCAAACGACCTCTACCGGCAAATCCATAAACATGAGAAATGACTCAGCTGCAATGTAGGCAGGCTGCGGCGCAGTGCAACGCGAAGCTAAGGATGCAACTTTTTCTGTCATCTTCGCGTCGTATTCAGTGTGTCACGGCCTTAAAACACCTAAATGACGTTATAAAGCAACGAAGAATGAAAAAATCTATCAGTAAAATGCAAGATATCTCAGAAAAAATTCAAGATAGAATTTTTTCTAAGATCTATAATAATATTTAAAATATGACTTAACATTACAGGTGCCCTCGCTTTACGCGATTAATTGGTTCTATGAAATAATCGCGTAAAGTGAGTTCAATTTAGTATGGGTGAGATAGGGCTCATAGGGGTTTCTTCAGAAGGATGAAAAAATGAAAACTTTACACCTGTGAACAAAAGATTAAATTTTAATGAATGAATGGTTGGATGTATGAATTTAATTATTACAAGTCATAAATAACTAAACATTACATAATTCTCACAATCTTCAATTCAGTATTGAATGGACTGGGTCTGGTGAATCTGGATCATCACTCTCTGGCTTTCTTGAAGTCTCTGGGATGATATGCTGATGGTCATCTGATAATTCTGTTTGTGTTTTTTAATGAAACAGTCGCGACTCAGCTGACTGGCAATTCTCTTCCTGTCTCTCTACTGTATAAAGTTCTTTGTAGCAAGCCAAAGAATTCTGAATTTCTCTCGCCTCTAGTTTCATTAGAATCATTTTCTTCAATTATTCTGACGGCACTGTCAATGGTTTACGGAAAATTCGCCCCCTGCATTTGATGGGCAATTTTTTTTTGGAGGGGACCGTATTGAAAAATTTATGGTGGGCCACGAGCCAAAATAAAAACAATTGATAATAATAGTATTTATTTAAAAAAGAGAGCATTGGTATTAGATATAATAAATACAGATATGTAAGTACATAGCATTGGTATTAGATATAATAAAATAATGTGGCTGATGTAAGTATACATAGCGTTGGTATTACATATAATAAAATAATGTGAATAAGTATACATAGCGTTGGTATTAGATATAGATCGGAAGAGCGGTTCAAGCCAAAACAAAAACAGTTGATAATAATAGTATTTATTTAAAAAAGAGAAGGTACAGATATGTAAACTGATGATAATAGTATTTATTTAAAAAAGAGAAGGTACAGATATGTAAGCATAGGTTGATATTAGATATAATAAAATAACGTGGCCCGCGGGCCGGAGGTTGCCCACATATTAGATATAATAAAATAATGTGGCCCGCGGGCTGGAGGTTGTCCATCCCTAATTTAGACTATGTGATATTTATAAAATTGACTACTTTGGATAACAACATATTTACAGTTTATAAAATAATATATTAAGTTTACAAATTCCATTTCATATACAGTACAATCTATCCTAATATTGAAGTGGCACCAGAGTCTTTATTAACTGCATATTTAATTGTTCTACATACTTGTTAATCCTTGTTTTTCATTAAGTTCATATGTAATCGCATTTTGTAGATGATCTGTTGTTATTAAATACTAATATTTAATTTTATATATTGTATTTGTTTCTTCCAATCAGAACATCTGCAAGAATTTTTAATTGGATAAAATGTCTTTTATAATAATTAAGAATAAATGGAATTGTTATAATTTAATTAATATTTTTAGTTTTGAATATTATAATATTATAGATTAAGAATATATAATAATATTATGATGTGTAAATTATTAAAATTTTTATGTAATATATTTATGTATTTTTATCATTAGTATTCTATATCAGAAATATATTTTACAGTGCATTTTATACTTTCATGCCTTAACTATCATCGTGATCTCAAGAACCTCATTTTCTTTCTGAAAGTAAGCTAAAAAAAAAATCAATATATAATTCTGTTCCAAGAAATTCCTATACAGATAATGCTTTAACGATAACTTTTATCACAGTATTTATAAAAATTAATATCGGTTTAAACGTGTTCATCATTAATTGTACTTTTAGACTGTATCATTTGTAAATTCTGTATGCTAAATAAATAAAGAGCATTAGTATGCAATTACTTTTTAATCTAGTATATAAAGTTATATTAACTCAATTGAAAGAAGTGATATAGAGAAATTGCCTTAAATTTAAACTTTTCAAATAAAAATTGAATTATAAAACAATTTATCTGTTGAAGTTCCGCATTTTCTGAAGCACAGTTCAGATTTACGATGATATTTTCTGCCGAATCATTTTGATTTTTCTACGTACGTATTATGTTAAACAGTGGTTGATTATTTATATGATTTTATAATTGTTTTAACGTTTCGTTTATCCAGTATCCTTGATTATAATAGTCAATAACACATAGCGAAACTACTTAGTGTCCTTAGAAATAATATGCATTTATCTAGAGTAGTTTAGCCTGATATATAAAATTTTTATGTTCTGCAGTATTTAATTCTCGAGATATTTTGTGAAAGAAAATTGACAAGACGAACGAAGACATATACTGTAGTAATGCTTTGTAGCAAAAATTGTTTATAGTAAAGCAATTTATTGGAATAATTAGTTTACAAATATTTTCGAGTGATCGAGAATGATAGTAAAAACTCATTCAAATTAAAATCGTTATAATTCATTGATTATTGGTAAATATTCAATATATTTTAAATTAATAATAATTTAAACTTATACAAAAAATAATATAACATGTTAACGGTAGATGGCGAAAATTCTTGACTTATAATTTTCGATTAATTTTGTTAAATATTTTAAAATATTCTCAGTTCTACTCAGTAAATTTATTTAATTTAGCAAAATAAATAAAATTTCAAAATATATTTTTAAACTGCTCAAAATCTTTTTCTGTAAAATTAAATCTATCTTTAAACACCATTAAGATTGATAACTCTATTTGTATAAAGCATCTTCCTTTGCTTAATATAAAGCAGTTTAAACTTATTTTTTTATTTCATAACAAATATTGCATATATAAATTTTAAATATTTAATATAAAGTAAAATAAAACGCCAAACTGTAAGTACAGTAAAACCTGCATTGGTGGTTCCAAAATCCGTCACTGTTGGCTAACTGCGGGTTCGCGTACGGAATCGGAACTCTCAAAATCTTTTTCTGTAAAATTAAATCTATCTTTAAACACCATTAGGATTGATAACTCTATTTGTATAAAGGATCTTCCTTTGCTTAATATAAAGCAGTTAAAACTTATTTTTTTATTTCATAACAAATCTTGCATATATAAATTTTATATATTTAATATAAAGAAAAATAAAACGCCAACCTGTAAGTACAGTAAAACCTACGTTGGTGGTTCCAAACTCCGTCACTGTTCGCTAACTGCGGGTTCGCATACGGAATCGGAACTGCATCAATGGTGTCCACATCCGTCTCTGTGAGTCAATATGTTTAAAAAATTCAGTCATTTGTTTTTTAAAAATTATTTGATGGGTTAAGCAACAAAGTGCTCCTGACTTTCATCGTTCATGTAGTTTTCTATTTCCAGAAACTTCATTAGTTGAGCTCTGATAAGTGCTACTCGAGCAGTTCACCACATGAGAATTTATAAACATTTTTTTTTAATTTAAAAAGTTAATTTACTTTTTAAAATCGCGTTATAGCCAAAATGCGTAAAGTGAGATCGCGAATAGCGAGGGAAACCTATATTGTGATGCAATAGATTATTAATATAAATATTATAATTTCTTTAATTTTATTGTTTTCTATTTCCCTTTTTGACAAGGGAAATAGAAATTCATTAATATAAATATTCATATAAATATTTTTACTGGTATACGGTATATATTATACAATATAGGTATATTTTACTATTCTCAGAAACATTTACATTAATATTTCCAAAACTTAATTGTATTTACTAAAATATTTTTCTTGACTTTTGTTCTCTCGATCAATAAATGCAATTTTATATATTCAGTACATTTATTATTTTCTAGATAAACAAAATTTAATCATGTACGTGCAAATATCAATATTTTTAATAACTCTTAAGTTACCTTTAATTTTATGTGAAACTTCTGCACTAAAGTAAAAGTACACAAACGTGAAAGAGCAGAATGTTTCCTAATATTTAATTTTCACAATATTGTTCAGAGAATAATATGAAAATATTCCTTGTCTGTTCTCCTTATAGCGGAATATTTATTATATAATTAAGAAAGATAAAATAAATGTAATTTCTCATCTAAATTTTTAAATTTTATTGACAAATATGATGTGTTTTTAACACAGTTTATAAATTCTATTGATTTTTATCAGTTTTTTTTATTTCTTATAGCTTACAGTTCTAACCATGATCTTCACCACAGTGATAGAAATTGAAGAAAATACAGAGGAACTGATAAATGCGTGGAAACCATTATTGAAGAGCGAAAATAGAAATTGAAGAAAATACAGAGGAACTGATAAATGCGTGGAAACCATTATTGAAGAGCATGGCTTTATGGGGTCTAAATTTAAAAAAGAAGAGATTTTCTGTTTTGAGTATTATAACATCAATAGCAATGAAAATTTACTTCACATTCATAATAAATTACATATATATGGACATAAACAACAAATTATCCTTGTTAATGGCATTTAACGTATTAATGTTCACATTATTTATATTAATGAGCATTGTTACTTACTATAGTTTTTTGATTAACAAGAAAAGGATTCTGAATGCTTCAAGAAAGATTTTTGACATAATAGGGAATCATAAAATGGGTAAGATTAATACCAAAGGTATTTTCATTAGAGTTATGATAATTTGGATTCATGCTATGATATTTTCATCAGTTAGGCTAATAGTCATTGTACCCAATGATTATGAGAGTGTAATAAATTATTGGAAACTGGAGACATTTTTTGGAAAAGACCTATCCAAAAATATTTCAATGGCTCTCGTATTAATTTCTGAATTCATATATATAATATTTTTGATGCTACCTCAAAATTTTTTGTTTCTGTTCTTCACAACAATTATTAAAGGATTGGAAAATGCTTTCGAACAATTGGCAAAGAAAATCTGTGCAAATGAAGATGGTTGCAATGAAATTCGATTTATACCTTTTATTTATATGCAAATTATAGAAATAGCAGATGAAGTAGAAGATATTTACTCACGAGTATTGTTTTTTTGGTCAGCTTTTATTGGAGGACACATTATTCATGATTTCTTAAACATAGTTTGTTCTTCATCTAACTTAAGTTTTCAGGAATTTATGCTATTTTCATGTTTGCCTCTCTTTCGATTCTTTCTTTTTGTTGACAGCTGTAATTCGGTTTCCAAAGCATCTGATGCTGCAATAAAAGTAGGAAAACAATTATTCAAGAATTCATTAATAAACGAAAATGAACGGATCCAAAATTTTTCACGTGCATACTCTATGAAATGCATGCAAATAATGCCTTCTTTTACTGGCTGGAAATTGTTTAATATAAACCGAAATCTTATTCTGACTATTATTGGTGTTGTAATTACATATAGCGTCATAATAAGCCAGTAATTTTGTAAATTAATTATCTTGTAAGATTATGATTTTTCTTATACAATTTTTATTTTTTATCCATAGATACATAAATTGTTAATAACGGCAATTTTATTATTACTTTAATCTAGTTTATATTAAAATAATTAAATTTTGAATATAATATTAAATAGTGATCAGCATTAATGATACATAGAATAGGTAATGGAATATCGATGAAAGATTATTAATTATAGATGATTTTATACTAAATATTCTGCTTAGTAAAATTATAGTAGACTACATCTGTTTCCTTAGTTATTTGTCTAAACAAATTTACTATTTTTAAATTCCACGAGTACATATATGAATATAATTACGAGTAATTAACAATGTATCACCATTTTTATTATAAATGCATCTGATGTTAATTCACCGAAAAAAATCTTATGAATTATCATGAATTTTCGAAATTTATTCAACATAATACTCCAATAACAAAATTGGTTTTTATGCTAAAACTTTCTTATTAGGTTTAAAGCTTAGAAACAAACCTTCAACTTCTCCTTTCTTAGTAGAATAACATGAACCATACTGTTGATGGCTGTTGATTGAAAAAAAGGGGGAGAAATAGAAGAATGTAGTTTTCAAGATTAACTTCTTAAATCTGATAAAAAAAATTATATAAATCATCACGATTTATTCATCTATTTTTAGCAAAATTTATCTTATTGACGAAGTAATTAGTATATGTTTAAACATATTAAACTTTATCGAATGTTTTTTATATACGAGCAAATTGTTTTTAGTTAAAATCACAATATATGGATGTTTTAACATCTCAAATATTTTTATGAGAAAATTTACAGTTATTTGTCATAATTTCAAAAAGACTCTTTAGATTAATAATTGGTTATTGTAGATTGACATAAGTTGTAAGTTTTTAGTTAAAATCACAAAATATGGATGTTTTAACATCTGAAATATTTTCATGAGAAAATTTAGTTATTTGTTATAATTTCAAAAAGACTCTTTAGATTAATAATTGGTTATTGTAGATTGACATAAGTTGTACTTTTCCCGATCAGAAAGAATATTATATTTTTGGATTTGATTTTCGTTACTGTATGTAGAAAATGCTGTTGTGTTGGAACTGCCGCTTCACTTTTGATCATATTTCAACAAATTTTCTGCTAAACTAGTTTAATACTAGAACATAAAGCTTACATCATATATCACAAACTAGACATATGCAGACTGGGAAGAATTATTAATAAATATACAATATTGCATTTGGGAAATAATACATTCTACAAATAGAGAATTAAAGCATATTATGAGTTAATTATAGTATATATTTAGATTTATTTCACAATTATATGAATATTTCTATTTATAATGTTCTTAAAACTCCAATACTTATCGTCGTCCAATTCTGCTATCTTTTTAAATCTAGGAAATTAAAGGGTGAAATTTATAAAAGTTAGCATCGATGGCAAAAAATGGAAGTTTTTCATCACTATATCTTTATAAACAACTGAAAAATGAATGTATACAATCAAAATTTGGACAAAAATATTGTTCATGTAAACTATTGTTCATGTAGATATTGTTCATGGAATATTGTTCAATTATCTCAGAGAAATCTAGATTTCATGTGAAGAAAACTTAAAGACAGAGATTGATGAGACAAATTAATGTCTTTGATAATGATATGGAAGAAAATTTGACCAGGCATTTCTTAGAAAAATTTAAAGATTCTAATGTTCGACGATATTTATTGAAATTTTACTATCTATATTCGTATTTAAAGAAGTCTTACAAGTATTAAAAAATGATATTGATATTGATGATATCCCAATGATTTTTCAATAATATGAAATAAAACTATAGAGCCTCTTCTCTAAAATCCTTTAAGTTGAATTCATCTCTGATCAATGAAAAATTTATTATTATTATAATAATCTGATAATTCTATATTAAATCTATTCTAAACCGAAAGAAAAAATTTTAACAAATATATGAGATGATATTACATTATATTAGATTTCTGATAGAAAAATTAATTTACTAGAATCTACAATCTGTATATATATATATATAGGTTACCGCATATTTATCTAAATATATATTCAATATATACGTATATAAATTATATATGTATTTGCTCATTTTGACTTCAGCTTTCGATAGAATTAATTTACAAATTCTTCATTATTTAGACCAGGAGTGGGCAACCTTTGAAAAATTTATGGTGGGCCACGGGCCAAAATACTGAAAAATTTACTGAACTGAAAAATTTACTACTGAAAAATTTATGGTGGGCCACGGGCCAAAATAAAAACAATTGATAATAATAGTATATATTTAGTATAGAATAATACTAACTTTGTTGTTATAAAAAATTTTTTTTTTGCCAAAATAATGTTCTGATTCTCAGCTATTCGATTTTTTCTATGCAAGTGCATTAGATTATTAATTTGAGATAATCTCATACTTTTAGTATGAGATTATCTCAAATTACTGATATCGATAATAATTAAATTTATATTTATTATTTTCTCAAAAAATTTGATATATAGGAATACCTCGATTATCGCGATTAATGTTGCCACGAAAAATACCGCAATAATCGAATCCTTAATTATTCATGGAATATTGTTCAATTATCTCAGAGAAATCTAGATTTCATGTGAAGAAAACTTAAAGACAGAGATTGATGAGACAAATTAATGTCTTTGATAATGATATGGAAGAAAATTTGACCAGGCATTTCTTAGAAAAATTTAAAGATTCTAATGTTCGACGATATTTATTGAAATTTTACTATCTATATTCGTATTTAAGGCGGGCCCGCATACGGACTCGGACCACCCGGCGGACTCCTTCGTCTCACTTTCGGCTCTTTCGCTATGCGCTTTACTTTTCGGGGGACAAGTTTCACAACATAACCCCCATTCGGGATCGGGGGAAAAAAAAAAGATAATAATTTATTGAGATTAGAAGTGCATTACCAGAAATTTTCTCTGATTCAAAGAAAGTTTTGAATTTAATTTTTTATTATTTGTTTCATTTAATTCTCCAGGGAAGGGAGGTAAAAAAAAATTCGTTATATGCTAAATAACATTTTCATGCGTTTCTATATCTTGATTTTTTCAAACAGAAAATTTGATATTAATTTTCGAAGTGTTAATTCTCTTCACCAGATGTCAGGTAAATACTCGCCACGAACAATTATATTTTTCATTTATAAGTACCGAATAATAGAGAAATTTTAAGTATATTCTGTATTTTTGTTGTATCATATCACATAAAATATTTTGAAAGAAATTTTCTCTGATTCAAAGAAAGTTTTGAATTTAATTTTTTATTATTTGTTTCATTTAATTCCCCAGGGAAGGGAGGTAAAAAAAAAATTCGTTATATGCTAAATAACATTTTCATGCGTTTCTATATCTTGATTTTTTTCCAGGGAAGGGAGGTAAAAAAAAATTCGTTATATGCTAAATAACATTTTCATGCGTTTCTATATCTTGATTTTTTCAAACAGAAAATTTGATATTAATTTTCGAAGTGTTAATTCTCTTCACCAGATGTGAGGTAAATACTCGCCACGAACAATTATATTTTTCATTTATAAGTACCGAATAATAGAGAAATTTTAAGTATATTCTGTATTTTTGTTGTATCATATCACATACTTAAAATATTTTGAAAACTTGATGATTTAGTTTAGATTCGTTCAAAATTTATAATTCAATTCTGATCACACCATTAACATCACAGCTAATGATTGGTTTATATTATTAAAAAAAAAAAATGATGATAATTTATATCCCCTGTGGGTAGGGGTTAGAATATACCCGGTAACTTGTTAGTCAGTAGGTCTCCAGTTTTTGGGGAAAGCGACCTGGGCAGCCAACCAAAGCCGGCTGAACGTTCGTCTCTTTCCTCGGGCTCATATCCCTACGGTGAGTCCCATCTTTACCGCTTTCCTCGGGCTCATATCCCTACGGTGAGTTCCATCTTTACCGCCACGTCATCCAGGAGGGAAGACGCTACCTCATCGTCACCATCCACCGCCACAGGGCCATCTTCTTGTGACTCGGAGATGGAAGCCGACCGCTGGTGCGATGCTGTATGTTATGAGGAAGTACTTCCAGATACATTAGATATATCGTCAGATAAAGAGTTGATGGATACCCAGGATAACGAGAGTGAAAAAAACCTGAAGAAAGAAATTGTGTGCATTAAAAGATCAGAAGAAGAAAGTATCGACAAAGAAGAGGATACCAAAAAGGACAAACACGTAGAGGAAATTGAACAGGAAGCGGAGAAGAAACAAGCAGAAAGAGGTGAGACTATAATTCCAATTTTAGACACAATAACAGAAACAAACAGAAATAGTGACAATAATAAACACACTAAGTTAAGAGATATGAATTCAGTTGGTCTCCAGTTTTTGGGGAAAGCGACCTGCGCAGCCAACCAAAGCCGGCTGAACGTTCGTCTCTTTTCTCTGGCTCATATCCCTACGGTGAGTTCCATCTTTACCGCCACGTCATCCAGGAGGGAAGACGCTACCTCATCGTCACCATCCGCCGCCACAGGGCCATCTTCTTGTGACTCGGAGATGGAAGCCGACCGCTGGTGCGATGCTGTATGTTATGAGGAAGTATTTCCGGATATATTAGATACATCATCAGATGAAGAGTTGATGGATACCCAGGATAACGAGAGTGAAAAAAACCTGAAGAAAGAAATTGTGTGCATTAAAAGATCAGAAGAAGAAAGTACCGACAAAGAAGAGGATACCAAAAAGGACAAACACGTAGAGGAAATTGAACAGGAAGCGGAGAAGAAACAAGCAGAAAGAGGTGAGAATATAATTCCAATTTTTTAGACAATAACAGAAATAGTGACAATAATAAACACACTAAGTTAAGAGATAGGAACTACTTACAAAACAACACGCTACCGAGATCGAAAACAATATCCTTTATAGTTAAAGAATACGATGTAAAAAGCCTAATAACCGCTATTAATAAGAAAATTGAAGGATTAGGAAGAGTTGAACAAATAGACTTAGGGAAAAAAAGAAACGAAATACTAATCACATTAAGCAACTCGGAATCAAGAGAAATCCTACTAGAAAAAAATTTCACATATAAGGAAGAAACGGTTGAAACTCAACTAGTTGATAACCTAAAAACGTCAGTATTCTTAAAATCAGTACCAGGAAAATTAAAAGAAGAAGAGATAACACAAGTAATAGAAAACTATGGAAAAGTCTTAAATTTTAAGAAACAAAATACTAATCACATTAAGCAACTCGGAATCAAGAGAAATCCTACTAGAAAAAAATTTCACGTATAAGAAAAAAACGGTTGAAACTCAACTAGTTGATAACCTAAAAACGTCAGTATTCTTGAAATCAGTACCAGGAGAATTAGAAGAAGAAGAGATAACACAAGTAATAGAAAACTATGGAAAAGTCTTAAATTTTAAAACGTTTTACTTAAAAGCTCTTCCGGTAGTAAAAATAGGGACACGAAACAGTTCAGTTCAGTTTCAGAACAGGTCAGTTGTTAACATTTGTGCTGATTCTCACATTCCAGAAAAGAAAGAGTTTTTTAAATTTTCATACAACAACATTAAAAGACAACTTTCATGGTAGGTGATTTTAATGTCGTGCTTAGTCAGACCACAACAGGGCATTGAAGGCTGAAGGCTCAATTGAACTTATTTCAATGCCTTGTTGATAATAATCAATTAATTGATACTTTTAAGCATATTTATCATCATTATCCAGGTTATATTAGGATCAATTGAAAAACTGAATGCAGTACAGACAAAATATATATTAAAAATATCAGAGGAAAACACATATCCTGTCAATTAAACAAAATAAAAAGCATTATGAGAAGAAAAATAAGTGATCATAAACTAAACATAATTATGAAACGAGTAATCAAATTGAAAGTAAAACTAAAGATTATAAATATCCAATAAAAATATTTTCAATGACAAAACAGCTGAAAAACAAGTAAGCTTATAAGTTTAAAAACAAAATTGAGCGGAGCAATCAGATTGAATTCAAATGCAACTACGTGAAAGTTCTTGAAAAAGCCCAAATTCGGAAATAAAAAATATCTTCCAACATACCACTGATCCAAGAAAATTTTTAATGATAATTAAAATTTTTTGGTCCCCTTCTCTGGCGGGGTTATGTATGAATTTATCCCACGAAAACGAAGCGTGCGAAAACGAGATGGGCAAGCCAGTCGGACAGTCCAACATTCCGGCCCGTATGAAGTCCCACCGCAGGCTCCCAGTGAAGGATGTATGAGCACCACCATAGCATTCCGATTCCATATAGGAGTCCACAAGTGAATCCACAGTGACGGATCTCGGATCCACCAAGATGGTGACTCCTTTAGTCGCCTTTTAGGCATCCATATAGTTTGCCATCCACTCATACATTTGAGCTCTGGATCTAAAGAGATCCACGCTTGTTCCAGTTTCGGAGATTCTCCTCAACCTAGGAGTTAACACTAACTCAATCGAGTGTAGGGCAGAAGCCATATTCACCATATTGGGCGGCAGAGTTACTTCCCCTCCCAAATGGATAACACTGAACAAGAAAGGCCGAAACCTTCCAATCCCTTTAGAAACCTTTTAATTATGCGGGGTCGAACAGTGGGTATATTCTCGAAACCTGCACGGATGATAATTACAATTATTTATTGTTTTTTATTTTTATATATAATCCTAAGTGATCTTCAATAGTTATAATCGGCGGCCGGATGGCCGAGTTGTAACGGGTTGGCGTGCCACACAGGAGGACCGGGTTCGCGTCCCGGAATTTTTTCGGAGTAGGGTCGAACAGTGGATATATTCTCGAAAGCTGCACGGATGATAATTACAATTATTTATTGTTTTTTATTTTTATAAATAATCCTAAGTGATCTTCAATAGGGAGGGCGGCCGGATGGCCGAGTGGTAACGGGTTGGCGTGCCACACAGGAGGACCGGGTTCGCGTCCCGGAATTTTTTCGGAGTACTGGGCCCAGTCTTGTGATCCCTGTGCTTCACATTCCGGCCGCCCTCCACGGGTATGGGTGCAGCCCGTGGTTGGAACTGCCCCCTTAGTAATCTCCCTGATTGGAAAGGGGACATAAAATATGCAAAACCTTAGTAATCTCCCTGATTGGAAAGGGGGCGTAAAATATGCAAAAAGAACCTCATAATCCAAGATACCTTGTATTCCGTAAAAATGAAAATAAAATAGTGTATAATTACAAAGTTAGTAAAAAGTTCATAATTTTTTAATAAATAAAAACCATATCATGGAATTTGATTTATATTACGAAATGAAATAAATTTTCTAAAAGAAACTTCGCAACTTTTAAAATATTTAATTAAATTAAAAAAAAATTACTAAAATACGAACTTAACTTTCTTTTCCGTCTGATGTTAATAACCAACATTATTTCATGATTTTCTTTTACATCGTTTTAAATAATTATTACTTGAAATCTGTAAAGCATTTACTAAAATTTCAATGAATCCATAAGTAAATGCTCACTTTTATTTTATTTAAACAACTTTTAATTAATCTGATCTCGTTAAATCAAAAATTACTAGAATTCATACCTATCTAATACGATACTGTATTCAAAATAAAACTGTTTATTTTTAATATATTGCACTGCGTATTTCATATTTGGTTATCTTTCTGCAAACAGTGTTTATATTGATATGATTTATTATAAAAGGGGCATGATGAAAAGAAGTAATGAAATTAAAAATTTTTATTTTTACTTACTTTAATATTTCTATTGTAGGTTTTAATAGATATTTTTCTTAACACTAGATGGCAGAAAATGCTAAATTCCAATTTTAACAATTTATTAGGAATTTTGAATAAAAAGTTTAAAATTTTGGTAATTTTATTTATAAAAAATTCTTAATTTACTGATATAATTTTAATTTTTAAAAGAATGCATTAAAATAATCAGAATATTTTAAAACATTAATTACTAAATAGTCAAACACCATTAACTTAAAGTACCAGATTGCTATAATTTTCAGGATTCTGTTTTTTTAGTACATATATTACAAACGTTCCTACTATCGGAATTGAGTCAACTTACTTTTTCCTCTTCATTTATAATTTGAGTATGGTGTTAGTCATTCGATTAAAGACCGGTAATAAATAGTAAGATAGGGTAATGTATTTGAATTTTTAACGCTAACCATTTCAAATTATTAACAGCTAATCGTGGAGTTTATCTTTCACAGCTTCTCAGAAATGGTCTGCAGTGCTTTTAAGTCCAGAAAAACTTTACAAAATTTACATCATAGTACAGTATATTAAGTTTTCAATTTTATCAGTGTAATAAGTATATTTATCACATTATTGTAATAAGTTATTTTGTAATAAAATAATATAAACGTAACATAAACTCAGTGGCGGCTCGCCCATAAGGGCTGCAGGACTGCAGCCCTCCCACCAAAATGAAAACATTTTAAATTATTATAGCTATTACATTACTATACAATTATTTTACAAACAATATTTTTTCCGTTCGTAGTATATTTATTTTTGAATTGTAGGTACATAGGTACCTCGATAGGCGCTCTGTATTGTATTGTATGAGTCAGTGCGATTGCGTACTCATCAGGGCTGCAGTCATGTATTGTACGAGTCAGTGCGATTGCGTACTCATCAGGACTGCAGTCACAATGTATGAGTCAGTGCGATTGCGTACTCATCAGGGCTGCAGTCAGTGTGAGTCAGTGCGATTGCGTACTCATCAGGACTACAGTCAATGCAGACCGAGTCACACCGCATAGTCAGTGTATTGAGCAGGTGGGGGTTGGGGCTGCCAACATTGGCAGTCCGCACTACGTATTTTATTATAATTTTTTTCAGCCCTCCCATAAAAATCATCCACGAGCCGCCACTTCAGCCCTCCCATAAAAATCATCCACGAGCCGCCACTACGTATTTTAATTATTATTTTTTTCAGCCCTCCCATAAAAATCATCCCGAGCTGCCACTGCATAAACTGTCAATAAAACTCAGATTATATTCATTATACAAGTATATAGCGAGTTGTTTTAAACATATATAAATCTTATTAGAAAAGTATTGAATTGCTGATGGTACGATTAACGATTTCTTGGAAAATCAATCAAGTCTGCTGTTCTGCACTTACCCTAGCTAACAATATTTTCGGGGAAAGAGCTTACCAGGGTTTTTCTCAATAAATTTTGAAATGTCAAAAAATAATGTTTACGTAAATTTCAATATTTTCAATATTCTTCGTACTTACCAAAAAATATCTCCTAATATGAAGTTATCTTAAGAATTATTGCACTTTTATTGTCAAAGATTTGTTTGCTGTTCGGACGCGACGCGTTTGTAAAAGTCCTTTTAATATGAAGTTATCTTAAGAATTATTGCACTTTTAAAATGCTGTCACGTTTGCTGTTCGGATGCGACGCGTTTATAAAAGTCAATGTAAATACTGAATTCTCATCGTTCATCGTGAGTTATCTATGTCGATAGGTCGATATTAACTGGTAGTAGAATACAGTGGGTGATCGGTTAATGAACATAATCCGTTCCAAGACAATGTTCGTTATCCGAATTGTTCGTTAACTGATCATTGATTTATCATAGGTTTTTATGGGAATTTGATTAATTCATTCTGGAGATCCTGATTTACCATAGGTTTTTATGGGAATTTAATTAATTCGTTCTGGAGACCAAGACAATATTCGTTATCCGAATTGTTCGTTAACCGATCATCGATTTACCATAGGTTTTAATAGGAATTTGATTAATTCGTTCCTGAGACCCAAAAAAATATAAACAAAAAATTACATAATTTCTTACTACGTTTATTTACAGTGTATGTAATAACAATAATATATACATACATAATCTTGCATTTTCATCCAAATGTTTATTTTCCAATAAAGAATCTGTTCAATATCGATTGTGGATTTCGGAAGTGATTAATAGCATTGTCGTGGTAGAGATCCCCAAGAATATTGACATCAACTTGGAAAGGGTGCCATTCTAAGACTAAAAAATTGTAAAATCTCTCTCTTACCTTCTTAATAAATCCTTGATTTGTTTTGCGTTGTCTCCGAGTTCATTTTAATCTAGAAAATTATTGTTCTTCCATCCCTAGCCATAAGTTCACGAACGCACAAGGCCTAAGACTGTAATTTCGTTAGGTTAGTTAAGCCCAATATATCCTCATGGAATATTTTTATCTGGAGGCGGCTAGTTATAGAGCTGCCATCATCACATGCTGATCAATGCCCATGATGAGGTGAACCGGAAGACTGAATGATGGGTTTCAACCAAAAATTCCAAAAATTGGAGGAGTGGGACCCCGGATCATTAAACAATACTCATGATGGAGTCAACCAGAAGGATGGGTTTCAACGTGCCAAGCCCAGATCCCTCCTGAAAAATTAGAGGAGTGGGACCTGGGATCCTGCAGAATATTAAGCCACAGCTTTACCACACAGCCATCGGGCTGCCCTGACATTCTGTCAGTCCGCGGGTCCCATATTTTGTTCTGTGAAGTGTTCGTTATCCGAACATGTATTCGTTAACCGAACCCACTATTACAATATCAAAGAGCAAAATTTCGATTATCTTATATTAAAAAAATCCCGCTAATGCATTTCCCCCAAGTACTCCTTACCCCACTCCACCTTACATCATTGAGACCTTCTACAGAATCAAACGATATACTCTTCCAAAATAAGTGAAACACCTTCCAGAGATACTTTACGCAATATCGATCATTTTCAATAAATCCAACATTGATCGTATTAAATTTTTAATCAAACATACATAAAAAATAAGAAAACGGGTCTAATTATTGATTCCTCAACCTTTACTAACATTTTATTCATTTAGGAATGAAAAGAGTAAATAATAAAATGATATTTAGGGAACAAAACACCAAAATAACATTACACAGCAAGAAAGAATGCAAAAAAACTATCACTAAATGCATGAGATCTTAGAAAAAATTCAAGATAGAACTTTTTCTAAGATCTATAATACAGGTAGGCCTCGATTAGCGCGAATAATTGGTTCCACGAATTTCTCGCGCTAATGTTTTTTTTTTTAATTTAGTTAATAACAATTAAAAATGTATTGTATGCAATGTAACATTTTATGGATGGTTTTCACAAGTTTGGAAAACTGTTAAACCTAAAATCCGGTTACTTAATCGAGGAAATTCTGAAATGTTTTAGTTGGGGGACACAATATGCAAAAATCCGGCCTGATTATATTTACATTATTTAGTTATATTATATTATTAAATATATGAAATAATTTTCATTAACAAGATTCATATGTGAAGTAATTTTATCACGGAACAAATTATAGATTTTTTTCTCTGTAGAGTTTAAGCCTAGTAAAAATAATCGTAATAAAACGACATAATATATTTATGCCAATATTCAATAAAATGTTGAAAAATATGTGAAGCATTAGATTAGGCTCCTAAAATAAAAATCCCATAATTGGATATTATTATTTTATCAATAAAATCAGGTTGCCACAGGACGATGTAACGCACCTGCGCTCCTGGTTGTATACTAGTGGTCTCCAAACTTTTTTGACTGCGTACCCTAAAACTGAAAAAATAAATGGCGCGTACCCCAACTGATTGAGCAGATATCTATTGTAACGCCACAGGACGATGTAACGCACCTGCGCTCCTGGTTGTATACGACGGCTGAGAAAAAAAAGAAAATAAAAACGAAAAAAATATGAAATTTTTAATAAAATTAACTGATTAAAATTAATTTGACCAATTAACTTCATTGGTTAAATACGACGGCTGAGAAAAAAAGAAAATAAAAACGAAAAAATATGAAAATTTTTAATAAAATTAACTGATTAAAATTAATTTGACCAATTAACTTCATTGGTTAAATTAAAGGTAACTTATCTTAATTAATTTTTATTCAAATACAGATTACATCAAAGATTAGGCGGGAATCCAGGCTTGTATTTGTTAATTGCTTTGTCGTATAGGAAATTTTTCTCTCTAATTGATAGACATTCACATTATTTCGGTAATGAGAGTTTAATAAGTTCGTTTCCGAAGTAAGCATACTTTTACAAATTCAACACAATTTATTTACAACTTATAATACAAAAAGATGTCTATAAATTATAAATGCTTATGGAGAATATTGGGTGATGGTA
Organism: Olivierus martensii; assembly: GCA_000484575.1. Taxonomy (NCBI): domain Eukaryota; kingdom Metazoa; phylum Arthropoda; class Arachnida; order Scorpiones; family Buthidae; genus Olivierus; species Olivierus martensii. The sequence continues at coordinate 42,999 of AYEL01076749.1, forward strand.
AATTGACTGTGACAAACTACCGACAAAGAAAACTTTCGAAATTCAAGTTATCAAGAAGTCTCCACTGTCCGGTTCTCTTCCACTTCAGGAAAAAACGCCCAGAGAGAAGAAGAAAAATCTCTTCTTTCGAGATCCGACGATCACAAATATCTAGAAGCTTACCATATCATCTTGCTACAGATATCTCTCGGAGTCCTTCGTTCCTTTTGTCTTCAAACATCAGCCTCTCGTTCTCCGTGCCACTCGTATCACACCCCTGTCTAACTCCCCAGGCCGGTTCTAGGTTTTCTGCCGCCCCGAGCAGAATTGAATGCCGCTTCTTCCCCATATTAAAAACATTGCTTCAGAAAAATACAATTTATTTTGTGGTATATAAATATTCACAGTAACGTTTCTTCCCCATATTAAAAACATTGCTTCAGAAAAATACAATTTATTTTGTGGTATATAAAACACAAAAAATAATACACTGACGGAAAAAAAAATCCCAACACCAAGAAAGACTTGTGTTACATAATTTAAAGTATGGCTTCACATTATTGTAGTAAAACAGATGATGAATATCATTATTATAATTTCTCTTTAATCTTATTATTATTTTCTCCTTCCATTATATTCATTAATATTAAAAATTTACACAAAATATTTTTTATTGGTATACGGCAGGGGTGGGCAACTTTTTTTTTGTAGGGGGCCATATAGAAAAATTTATGGTGGACCACAGGCCAAAACAAAAACAATTGATAATAATAGTATTTATTTAAAAAAGAGAATGTACAGATATGTAAGTATACATAGCGTTGGTATTAAATATAATAAAATAATGTGGCCTGCGGGACGATGTACAGATATGTAAGTATACATAGCGTTGGTATTAAATATAATAAAATAATGTGGCCTGGGGGATGGAGGTTGCCCACCCCTAGTATACGGTATATATTATACTATTCTCAGAAATATGATTACTAATATTTCCGAAACATTACTGTATTAAATAAAACATTTTTTTGAATTATTCTCTCGATCAATTAATGCAATTTTTCAATCATTTATTCTCTCGATCAATAAATGCAATTTTATTTATTCAGTACATTTATTATTTCTAGATAAACAAAATTTAATCATTTACGTGCAAATATCAATATTTTTAATAACTCTTAAGTTACCTTTAATTTTATGTGAAATTTCCGCAGTAAAGTAGAAGTACAGAAACATGGAAGTGCAGAATGTTTTCTAATATTCAATTTTCACAATGTTCTTCAGTGAATAATCAGAAAGAATTCCTTGTTTGTTATCCTTATAGCGGAACATTTATTATATAATTAAGAAAGATAAAATAAAGGTAATTTCTTATCTAAATTTTCAAATTTTATTGATTCCTGTGGTGGGTTTTTAAAGCAGTTTATAAATTGTATTGTTTTTAGTCAATTCTTTTTTATTTTTTATAACTTACACTTTTAACCATGAGCTTAACCACAGTGATAGAAATTGGACCAAAATTCAGAAAATACAAAGGAACTGATGAATGCGTGGAAACCATTGTTGAAAAGCATGGCTTTATGGGGTCTAAATTTTAAAAAGAACACATTTTCTGTTTTGAGTATTATAACATCAATAGCAATGAAAATTTACTTCGCATTCATAAATAAATTACTTATATATGAATTTAAACATGAAATTATCCATGTAAATAGCATTTAACATATTAATGTTCATATTATTTATATTAATGAGCATTGTTTCTTACTTTAGTTTTTTGATTAACAAGAAAAGGATTCTGAATGCTTCAAGTAAGATTTTTGACATAATAGAAAATCATAAAATGGTTAAGATTACCAGTAGAAGTATTTTAATTAGAGTTATAATAGGATTCATGCTATAATATTTTCATCAATTAGACTAATAATCGTTCTACCCAATGATTATGAGAGTCTCATGAATTATTGGAAACTGGAGACATTTTTTGGAAAAGACATATCCAAAAATATTTCAATAGCTCTTGTATTAATTTCTGAATTCATATATATAATATTTTTGATGCTACCTCAAAATTTTTTGTTTCTGGAAAAGACATATCCAAAAATATTTCAATGGCTCTGGTATTAATTTCTGAATTCATATATATAATATTTTTGATGCTACCTCAAAATTTTTTGTTTCTGTTCTTCACAACAATTATTAAAGGATTGGAAAATGCTTTCGAACAATTGGCAAAGAAAATCTGTGCAAATGAAGATGGTTGCAATGAAATTCGATTTATACCTTTTATTTATATGCAATATATAGAAATAGCAGATGAAGTAGAAGATATTTACTCAGGAGTGTTGTTTTTTTGATCAACTTTTATTGGAGGAAACATTATTCATGGTTTCTTAAACATAGTTTGTTCTTCATCTAACTTAAGTTTTCAGGAATTTATGCTATTTTCATGTTTGTCTCTCTTTCAATTCTTTATTTTTGTTGACTGCTGTAATTCGGTTTCCAAAGCATCTGATGCTGCAGTAAAAATAGGAAAATAATTATTCAAGAATTCGTTAATAAACGAAGATGAACGGATTCGAAATTTTTCACGTGTATACTCTATAAAGTGCATGCAAATCATGCCTTCGTTTACTGAGTGGAAATTGTTTGGTATAAACCGAAATCTCATTCTGACAATTATTGGTGCTGTAATTACATATACCGTGATAATGAGCGAGTAGTTTTGTAAATTAGTTATCTTGTAAGATGAGGATTTTTCTTATACAATTTTTATTTTTATTATAAATATATAAATTGTTAATAACTTCAATTTTATTATCACTTTAATCTAGGTTATACTGAAATAATTAAATTTGGAATATAATATTAAATAGTAATTAGCATTAATGATACATAGAACAGGTAATGGAATAACGGTGAAAGATTATTAGTTCAGAGATGAGTTTATTGTTTACTAAATATTCTGCTTAACAATACATCTGATATTAGTTCACCGAAAAAATATCTTATGAATTATCATGAATTTTCGAAATTTATTCAAAATAATTCCCAAGCAACAAAATTGGTTTGTATGCTAAAAAATTACTTACTAAGTTTAATGTTTAGAAATAAACCTTTTTTCTTAGTAAAACAACATGAGCCAAACTGCTGATGGCTGTTGGCTGAAAAAAATAAAAAAATAGTGGAGAAATAGAAGAATATAGTTTTCAAGATTAGGTTCTTATGTCTGCTACAAAACAGTTGTATAAATCCCTCACGATTTATTCATCTACTCTTCAGCAAAATTCATCTTATTGACGAAGTAATTAGTATATATAACTGTATGTTTAAACATATTAAACTTTATTGGAAGTTCTTTATACATGAGTAAAATCATTAGTGTTTTCTCACATATAAAGTGGATAGAACTTAATATCTGAGAAGTAGAATTTAGTTTAAGATAAATCTGCTTTGTTTCCTCTTTAACAATCCAATTTAATAGAATATACTTTAGGCCTACTTTATTTTCATAATTTATTCAATCATCTTTAATTATTCTTCTACGAAAAGAAAAAAAATCATTTATGCCATCAAACTTTATTTATGCAGTATTTGTCGAGCAATTTTTATTGCACTTTATCAAGATATTGTACGGGTTTTTTATTTTATCTTAACTAAAGTCTATTATGATATTTATCTGAGGATATTATCCTTTTCTCCTATAGAATCCCTGTTTCTGGACTTTATTCCTTTAATTCTGTTCAATTTATCGTTTAATGATCATTCTGGACCATTGTGTCAATTACTAATTCAAACTTAATTTAATTGTCTTAATTAGAAGCCGAAGAATGAAAATATTTTTGTTGAAATTATTGCTTAATTGACTTTGAGAAATTTAGTTTTTTTTTTTCATTTTTGATGTATAAATTCCCCTTACATTAATTAAAACCATTTTCAAATGTTTACCTCAATTTAAATGTGTTAATTATCATCGCAATTTATTTCAACGATTGTCTAAACTAAAACATATATTAAATAATAAATCCAAAATATTAAATTTTAATAATTTAATGTTTTCTTCTGAGATTCTAATATTCTTTTCAATCTCCAATTTAATCTGACTATAATTCTGTTCAATTATTAATTCAAACTTAATTTAATTGTCTTAATTAGAAGCCGAAGAACGAAAATATTTTTGTTGAAATTATTGCTTAATTGACTTTGAGAAATTTAGTTTTTTTTTACAAACAGTATTAGTAATTAATAGATCAGGAATTATTTAACTTTGATTTATTAATTCCCTCATTTAATTTTAATATTAATACTTCCATGCTAATAATAATATATTTAAGTTAATCTAGTATAATCAGAAATGGCGTGCCGTGCAATGTGCTAATGTCTTTCTAATGTTACAAGTAGAAAAATGATATTTTCAAGAATTTCAATATTTTGCAATGTTGATAAATGTGAAAATACAGTATAGTGATATCAGAATATATTGATAGAAAAAAGTTGAGTCGTTCGAAAGACACAAGATATGTTCTTTTTTACAGAAAATTGGAGAGTGTCGAACTCAATGGTTCAACCTCAATTAAACAGATCATTGATTCAGATATGAATCAACATTGAAAAGATGGTAATTCTAATAAATATATGGTGTATTTAAATGTAAATCCAAGTGATATGTGTAATATATGAGACACTTAAACCATATTTCAGTAAGTTAACCGAAAATACATTTGATGTTTTTATGAATAAATTCTGGAGCGATAATAGTAAAATCATTTCGGTCATGGAATTATTAGATGATAGAGCTTATAAAATAGAATCAAATTGAATTTTTTCATCAAGATGTTGATTTAATTGCCAGAAAAGTCTGCGATACGTTAAGAAATTTGAATTTGAATTACAGTACTATATAATGAATTTATATAGGATTTATGGTGTTTAATCAACTTAGGATTAATATCAGTAATAACCTAACCGGCTCGCAGTTCCAGATAAAGAGAATATATATATTTGACATACATATTTCTTTTACTATCAAAATGCTCAATCTATAAGACAAAAATAAAACAATTTAATTCGAAGCTATATTGTCGATGAACTATGATATAAGCTTATGTTTAATCGAGACTTGGCTGGTAAATCAACATATGACATTAACTTAATATATTTGGTTTATAGATATATTAAGTTCAGTGCCATAACTTCCTGAAGAAGTAGCGATACCTCTAGTACTTTGCAGAGTGATTTTTTTCCGCCTATCTTATTGAAGATGTATGGAGATAATTTGGTTGCAATAAAAATAGACAAATTTAAGAACTTCCTGAAGAAGTAGCAATACCTCTAGTACTTTGCAGAGTGATTTTTTTCTGCCTATCTTATTGAAGATGTATGGAGATAATTTGGTTGCAATAAAAATAGACAAATTTAAAATAAGCATTTTGTGTATATATCTTCCACCTAATTGTTCAGATAACGTTAGAAATCATTTCATCAATTCGTAGCTAAAATCACAATATGTGCATGTTTAACTTCTCAAATACTTTTGGAATAAGTATGATGATCCCCATGATATATTTGTTTACATTTTCTCCGATTTGTCCTTGCAAGTTCAACTCTAAAATTGATTTCCGGGTTGACCTTGAAATTTCGACTCTAAAATTGATTTCCGGGTTGAAATTGCAAAGTCAACCTGGAAATCAATTTTAGTCTTGACCTTCCAAGGTCAATCCGGAAATCAGTTTTAGTGTTGACATTGAAATGTCAACCGGGAAATCAATTTTACAGTCGAAATTTCAAGGTCCACCCGGAAATCAATTTTAGAGTTGACCTTGCAAGGTCAAATCGGAGAAAATGTTAACAAATATATCATGGGGATCAAGATATATATACTACTTATCTTCCACCTAATTGTTCAGATAACATTAGAAATCATTTCATCAATTTGTAGCTAAAATCACAATATGTGCATGTTTAACTTCTCAAATACTTTTGGAAATATTATGAAAAAATTTACAGTTATTTGTCAGAATTCCAAAAGGACTCTTTGCATTAATAATTCATTATTGTAGATTGACATAAGTTGTACTTTTCCAAACTAGAAAGATTGGCCGGATGGCCGAGTGGTAAAGTTATGGCCTACCACCCTGGGGAATCCAGTCCATATCCATATTTGAAAAAATTTACAGTTATTTGTCAGAATTCCAAAAGGACTCTGCATTAATAATTCATTATTGTAGATTGACATAAGTTGTACTTTTCCAGACTAGAAAGATTGGCTGGATGGCCGAGTGGTAAAGTTATGGCCTACCACCCTGGGGAATCCAGTCCATATCCATATCACCATCTCCAGTTTTCATGAAGGGTCCTCGCCCGGCCTGTTGAACTCCATTCTTCAATCATCCGGCTGACCCCACCATGGATGTTGGCCAGTCTGTGATGGGCTCTATAAGTGGATAGCCAGATAAGAATGTCCCATGAGGATATAGCGGCTTAACCAAAACTAATCTAACCTAACCGGACCAGAAAGAATAATTTTTTTGGATTTGATATTCACTATTACAGAAAAAACATTGTTGTGATGGAACTGCTGCCTTCACTTCTGTTCATATCCAACTGTTTTTTCTGCTGAACCAATTAAATAATAAAATGTAAAGCTTACAACATTATATATTACAAATTGTAAGTATGCAGACTGGGAAGCATTATTAATCAATATACCCTTTAGGAAATAATATATTCTACAAATATAGAATTAAAGTATATTATAATTAATTATAGTATATATTTCGATTTATTAGATATTTTTATTAGTTAAATAATAAAACGTAAAGCTTACAACATTATATATTACGAATTGGAAGTATGCAGACTGGGAAGCATTATTAATCAATATACAATTTTTCCTTTAGGAAATAATATATTCTACAAATATAAAATTAAAGTATATTATAATTAATTATAGTATATATTTCGATTTATTAGATATTTTTATTTAAATGTTTTTAAAAATCCAATACTTATCGTCTTCCAACTCGGATATCAGCGTAAAATTAATAAAAATTACCATCGATGGCAAAAAATATAAATTATTTATCATTCTATCTTTATAATCAATTGAAAAAGGATAAATAGATTAATTTTGTCCAATCAAAAATTGGACAAAATTAATCTATTTATGGAATGTTGTTCAATTATTTCACAGGTTTAGGTGGAGAAAACTTAAAAATATTTTTCACAGGGATCAATCAGACAAAGTAATGTCTTTGATAATAATATGGAAGAAAATTTCACCAGGCATTTTGCAGAAAAATTTGAAGATTCTAATGTTTGACAACATTTACTGAAATTTCGCTATCTAAATTCATATTTGAAGAAATTTTATAGGTATTTAAGGTGACTTAGATGATATCTTAATGTGTTATTAATTTATATAAAATTTCTTACAGAAAACTTAATTCACTCAATCGCAACATTATTGTCCACAATTCAACTGTAACTAATTTACTGCAATCCACAACTTATATAATATACTGTATATAAAGAAATTTAGACACATATGTGGCTCATCTTGACTTGACTTCAGCTTTCGATAAAATTAATTCACACAACTAATTTATTGCAATCCACAACTTATATAATATACTGTATTAATTTTTTTAGACACATATGTGGCTCATCTTGACTTGACTTCAGCTTTCGATAAAATTAATTCACAAATAATTCATGATAGACTGCGGGATATATTATTGACCACTCTTTGATTAACTGAATAACAATATCTTCACAATTTAGAAAATAATATTTCAGGTTTACAAATTCTATTTCATCTATATTCTCTCCTAACATTGGTAATGCACCAGAGTCTTCATTAATTACATATTTAATTGGTCTGCATCCTTGTTAATCCCTGTTTTCATTAACTTCATCATATGCTATCAGTTATGCAGATAATCTGAAGGTATTAAATACTACTATTTAATTTTATATATTGTATTTGTTTTTTCAATCAGATCGTCTGCAAGAATTTCCAACTGAATAAAATGTCTCCTATAATAATTAAGAATAATTGTAATAGCTATAATTTAATTATTATTTTTTAATTTTGAATATTATAATGTTATAGTTTCAGAATATATAATATTATGTTGAGTAAATTATTAAAAATGTTTATGTACTTTTTATCAGTAGTATTTTTATATAAGATATACCTTTTACAGTTTATAAGTTATACATTTTATACATTCATGTTTTAACTATTAAAAAAAATCTGTCACAGAAATATAAATAAATAATTTAATTTTATGTACTTTTTATCACTAGCATTTTTATATAAGATATACCTTTTACTGTGTATAAGTTATGCATTTTGTACATTCATGTTTTAACTATTAAAAAAAATCTGTCACAGAAATATAAATAAATAATTTAATGCATTACACCAGTGTCTGTGAAACTTTTTTACTTCATGGCACACTGAAGCAGAGGAATTTGTTTCGCGGTATACCAAATAAAAATCCGAAAAAAAAATTATTTTATTAATATGAATCAAAATATTATTATTATTATAGAAAACAATAATAAAATAAAATTGTTTTATCGAAATTACATAAGTAGGTAATATAAATAATCATCATCATCATCATCATATATTATTAGTCAAACCTGGTTGGCTGATGTCCCTTTTTTGTACGAACCACTGTATCGATTTTTATAACTAAGGTATCGTTAGAAAGGTCTAATTTTCCGATGTATTTATCAGCCAATATTATTTGTTGTTATCAATAATTTATAAAAATTAAATTTAAATTATAGTTCCTCAAAAAAGACAAATTATGCAGAGGGCGCTGTAACGTAATAACGGACAACATTTTATGATTCTCCTACACGAATTTGGAGGTGTATTTCAAGCAGGATTTCAAGTGATATTTCAGAGGTGTTTTTTTCAAGTTGGTAAATTCAATATTTATTCAAATATACTATAGTTAAACACCGGCATTACATATTCGATTGTGATTGGTAGTTCAAATAAAATTAATAGATTAATCATTATACACCCGCCACTGTGTTTTTAATTAATTTAACTCATGATTTTGATGATATACCTAAGTGGTATCCTAAGACATACAAAGAGCTGAAACTCAAAAAAATAATTAATAATAAATATATATATTGATTTAAAATAGGTAAAAATTGTACCTCGAGTCCACGTGCTCGACGCAATGTTTCAGCAGCATTGCGTGCCACGTGGTCCAGTTAGTACTATTAACTTTCTTTTTCGATTTCTGATCATTCATTCATTAGAATTTGCCCCCCCTTGACATGTGATTAAACTTGC